>PVKA01004932.1:0-94683 GCA_004027165.1 Ctenomys sociabilis | reverse complement strand
AGGCGCAACATGTAGGGGGCGGCCCGAGGGCCACTATAATCTTATCTATGTTGTAAGGCACGTAGGGACCGGGGGCTTTAAACAGGATGTAACTTATCTTGCACAACAGGAAATATTTTTGTCAAGGGGCAGCAAAGGGAACAAATGAGGCTGGGGAGGGGGCTGCCAAAGTCAATAGCAAGAGGCCAGGTTATAACAATTAGTGCAGTGTTTTCTGTAGCATTAGTAAAATTACTCGCTCCAGATACTAGAAAAAATAATAATAATTGTGAAATGGAACTTTAAAATCCTGCTGCTGAAGTCTTACAGTCTTTCCAGGACCTCACCATTGTCACTAATTTAACAATCTCTTGCTGAACTTCTAATTCAATTTAGACAGTTACTGCTAAAAGAACAAGTACAATTTTTAGAACAGAAAAATGAGACTTATGATTCAAAATGGATAATTTTCTATTTAAAAAAAAATTCCAAATGAGTTGGTTATTTTCTTATCAGTTCAAGAAACAAATACCAAAACTTACAGCTGAAGATATGGTTTATACCAGACCGACAGAGATAGCACCTGCGACTTTCACATACCCTGATTCATTTCACTCGTCCAAGTCTGCTCAGCGCTGAGGCCCCGGGAGGGCAGCTCAGAGAGCTACAGATGGAGAGCTACAGGTTGAAGCGTTCTGGGTGCTTCATGCACCCATTTCTCTCTTCCTTCAGCTTACAACAGCCACTGCAGTCTTCTGTGCTCAGTACTCAAAATTGCCTCTTTGATCAAAAGTAACAAAGTAGAAAGAGGAAAATAACTGGAACAAAGTCATATACTTTCTCTTGGGTCCAAGAAAATAAAATGGATTTCCTTAGAGTGAGGGAAGCTCTTCAAACCAATCCCCCAAGTCGTCACCATGGGCGGCAGGAAGCTGAACTTCCCACAGGAGCAGCTCAGGTAATTGCTCCTCCGTTTTGGGTCCTGGAGGACATTTATTATGTGCCTACACATTTCTTCTTTGAGCAACAAAGGCATCCCATGGCTCGTTTCTGTTTTAGGCATTTCATTGGCATTTGTCACATGTGTTTTGAAAGTCCATCTTTTTAAGTATTCTGTTGAAGAAATGAGTAAATTGGAAATACATGTGGTTGGCAAAGAAGCTATATTACAACATAAGGAGGCCTATAAATAATATAAAGATGAATTTTGAGTTAGAAAATATGGACACTTCTCTAATAATATTGAAAATCAGAGAAGAGCTAGGCTATCCAGCTAGTTAAATAATCCAGAAGAAATTCCAGTGTTGAGGCTTTATTAGGCAAGATCTATGAAAGGAAATCAAGATCACCTCAGCACATTTCCATGGTCACAGATCCCAGTGAGGGCAGGGTGAGAGTTCCTCACATAACTCCCTGGTTTTCACTTTGTACCATGCTACATGGTGGGGATACAGAGATGAATAAGATGTAGACCCTCTTCCACAGACTTCAGTCCAACAGAGAAAACACCCATAAGCAGATCACTGCACTGCATAGTAAACGAATACATAATAACAGAACAATGTACAGTGCGTGAATGGTACCAAAGGAAAGGATGGTAGGGTATCCAGCAGAGAGAAGGGAAAGGCCGTCATAGAAAGCTTCCCAGAAAGGAGTACTGAAGGATAAGTTAGAGGTTGGAGTCAGCAAACTGAAGATGGACAGAGAAGTATACCAGAAAGTCTGAGCGAAGCAGGACAGAGTGTATTAAGAACAGCAAGCTATTGTTATTTCAGAGTGACAATGAGTGCCCTGGCATTGAATGAAGGGAAATAAATACAGACAACTACAATGGTAACCAGTAAGCACGGAAGGCCTTCTATGCACAGCTTTAAGGCACTAATGGCCTTTCACCCTCATCAGCTCTACCAATATTTTCATTATTTGATAAATGAGAAAAACTGATGCTTAGAGAGGTTGAATAGTAGTGTTGTTCATCTGAGGCAAGAGGAGAACCAGAATCCCAGCAATCAGAATCCAGATCCTGGAGAGGGAGCAGACAGTGTTAGTGAAGAGCGTAATGCCAGGATGAAATCAGGCAGGATTTGCAAAACATGAATGCCATGAATAAAGGAATAACTACTTTAATGCTCTAAATGTCTGTTAAGAAAAGAGACATCTCTACTCATTTCCACTATATCTGAAATACGGTGCCACTATAAGTCCTCAGTAATTTGTTATTACCAACAGAATATCCTGATTTATAAACAAAATTCTGTAGAGGAAACACAAAGGCCTACATCTAGAAAAAGGCTATAAACAAAATCCTATTCTTTATATGCATAACGCATATCATCATGTCTAGTATAGTAATACCATGGACATAAAGACTGGCTAGAAAAAAAAGGGCTTCGTGTAAAAGTTTTGATGGGGCAAATAGAAAAATCACATTGGAAACATTATTAGTAAAATAAAATTTTAATTAGCTACATCTTTTAATTAGCTAAATAAAGACAACAACTAATACTGACAAGGAGTTTATTTATATATTTCTTTGAATTAATAACCTCATCACTCATGAGGTTCTGAATGCTGATTTACTTATGGCCAGCTATCCTGGTTATTAGTCTGAGTGTTCTATAAAAAAACTGTCCTGGCCAGGCATGGTGAGAGACACCGACAATCCCCGTACTCTGGATTGAAGGAGGAGACTCACAAGTTTCAATTCAATTTGAGCAACTTAATGAGTCTGTGTCTTAAAAAAGTCTAAAAAGGCCTGGGAATTCAGTTCAGTGAGAAAGCCCTGGATTCAATCCCCAATCAAAACAAACAAACAAACAAAAACACACTGTCCTGAATATTGTTATGCAACATGAAGTAGAATATAGTTAAAGGCAGGCCAAACAGCTCAGTGGTTTCTGAAGACAATGACTTCTTTAACCAAGCAATTGTAAAGAAATTTTAAATGGAACATGGCATTATCCTGAAGGAATTCTAACTTCACACTATTGGAGATATTAACCAAGATGGCTTCAGAGACTAACTTTACACAGCACATTTTTAAAAAGACACGTTTATTCAGCGTCATGATCAGACTGTTACATTTAGCAGTCAACAGCATGGGTACAAAGAAGGTCTACATTAAAACCCTTTGTTGGAATGCTTTCCACTTTCCACAGGACAGAAACTAAAATAATCTGTTGTATAATAGTCACAAATACAGTCGAGTTTTTTGCCCATACCCATGAGTATTGTCTAAAACATGTCTTGTCAAACTGACAGTTATTGTTGTGACTTCTGAATTTGACCATTGAAAAGGTCGCCCAAGCAAATAAATAGTAGGCTACTTCATTATAAAAATTATTGTTGGTACATCCTATTTATCTTTTTCTTTTTCTTTTTTTTTTGTCTTTTTGAGACAGGGTCTCACTATGCAGTTCAGGCTGGCCTTAAGCTCACTTTGTAGCTCAGGCTGGTCTCAAACTCACAACAATCCTCCAGCCTCAGCCTCCCGAGTGCTGGGATTACAGGCATGCGCCACCACGCCTGGCTGCCCAGAAGTTAATATGTAAGCCCTAAGATATGTTTATGGAAATCCCACCAAGTTAATTCCAATCTACCACTTCCAGTGCGCCCCATGGCAAAGTGAAGACACTAAAACATGCTTACAATTATTGGAGAGCCAAGGGGCCCTAAGTCCAGCCATAAAGATGGCTTTCCAGAACAAAGAGGCTGACCCAGGGCAGCACCCAGGTTTTATTCAGGTGAGGAGTGTCTTGAGGATGAATGACTGAGAATTGTGGGAAGTAGGTAAGTACTGTGAGCTCAGCTAGGTAGGTGGCCTACATTTACCTCTGTCACATGCAGAGAAAATAATTTGCATTATGATATTGAGATAATATCTAATGTTTTGGGCATCTGGTGCTCAGCCAAAATGGAGACAATCGCTCTTCTTTCAAGAACAGCTGCTCAGGTGGTCTTCCACAGAAGCTATGTATCATTCATTACCATGTGTAATCAATAAAGGATATAAATCTCTTAAATGGAAAAAAAAATAGCTCAATGGATTAAAGTCCCAGCAAGCAGGCACAAGGACTGGATTCAATCCTAAAGCCTGCCATGCTGGTTCTGTCCCCCGGGGCGCCCTTAGAAGGCAATTGAGACTGGGTGTGATGGTGTACACCTCTAATCCCACCACTTGGGAGACTGTAAACAGGAGAATCACTCAGTCCAATCTAGTTATGAGACCTTGAACACTGTAGACCCTTCCCTACACACACACACACACACACATACACACACACACACACATATATATGTGGGTGCACTGAGATGGTGACTGAGACTGGGCATGTGCCTTCAATCCCAGATCTTGGGAGGCTGAAAACAAGAGGATCACTACAAGTCTGATCTATGTAGTGAGACCCTGTAGGCCTTGTAGACCCTATACTAAACACATTAAAGAAAAAGAATTTAGTCAATTAAATCTTCCCTTTATACCTTTAATATCTGTATTTATTTTTTTAAATAATGATGGCTATTGTCATTATTAATACTCACTGGTATCAGATGATATTTTAAAAAGATTAATGGAAACATTCCAAAAATCTTCAAATTCATATACCCAGTAAATTTTTAGTAACTGTCTCATGAACTATAGAGAATGTTTTAGTTTTAAATAAGACAAGGAGCTAGAAATCAAGGATTCTACAATTCAATCAGTATCTTTCTGTATTTTTAACTCCCACAGTCAAAGCATAAATTTTAAATAAATTAACAATCTAATCCTTCACAATGTATACCACTAAGCACAGTAAGGGACAATTTTTGTTCTTTTTCTTTCTCTCTCTCTCTTTTTTTTTGTATATCTCAACCATATTAAAAGGTACAGCCCATACAATAAGACTTCTGTTTCTACAGCACTGGCAAACATGATGCAAATATTTTTATTTTTTTCTTCTAAATGCAGCAAAGTTGTAAGGATTTTTGCAGAGGCAGAACACCCACAACAGAAATTAGTCTCTTTTAAAAAAACTGAAATGTTACATTCACAAGTCCTGCTTTCCATAGTGCAGGTTTGGCCGCAGTCTCACACACTCTACTCTAGCTAAATGATACAATTATTTGACTCACTGGATTTAAAATTGAAATGTGTTTTGCTTCTTTCAAAAAGAAAAAAAATAAAAAAAAACAACAAACATATGATTAAAATTTCCCACAGTTCCTTTTAAAATGATTGAACTTAAAAAAAATAAAGTTTGTCTCTATTCTCACTAGGAATTACACTCTTCACACAAACACAATAGCTAATTCTATGAGCAGTTAGCTACTTGGAATACTTATAACTGTAGTTTTCTCCTCCCCCATCCTTCCAATCCGCAGGAGAACAAGTGTATAGGTTCCTCTGAGGGTTTTCCTCCTTCAAAACTGGTCCCTTTCTCCTATCCCAGTTGGGGTTTCTCCCCAATTATTGAGCTACACAGAATTTCTTCCCGTCATGCACTAGTTGCCATAGGAAACTGAGTGGGCAAATAATGGGGTGCTTAAACAATGTCACCTTCTCGAGTTTTCAGATGAGAGTATCTAGGAATTGCTTCCATTGCCATTGCAGGTCCATCTGCACTCCCTCTATGATCCTGTCATCACTACTAAATGATACATTTGATCAACACCTACTGAGCATCCCAAGGTTTAAGCCTCTTCTCTGAGGAGACAACTTCATGCAGCTGACCTCTTGCCTGCCCTAGCAGCTCTGTGGGAGTTGGCAGAAGCCTACCTCCCCAACACATGCAAGCTCTCCCACCATGCTAAACACAGGAAAAATGAAAGGACAAGGGAAATGAGAGTGCCAAGGAAAAAAATTGTTGAAGTAAGATTTTATAGATATTTTATTTTTATTTTATTTTATAGATATTTCATTTCTGCTAAGTGAAAAAGCACAAAAATCAATGAAGTCAAGAAGAATCACAATTCCAAATAACTAAAATACAAATAGGTAGTCTTTCTTTTTTTTTTTTTTTCAGAATAAGGATCTGTTTAATTGTAGTTAATTATTTGTAGCCTACAGGGAAATCCTTCAAAAATAAAATGAAGATTCACATGAAATAAAATTTAAACCATAGCTATTGAAAAATATCAACTATGTGTTCCCAGGGACCTGGATAAGATTAAAACTTTCTCTAGTTCATTTCTACTTGGAAGCATAGAAATGGACTAATCCCCATCATTCTCCCTTAAATAAAACTCTTATTGTCCGTATGGCTCAGATTGAATAAGCCAATGTAATGGTTTTGCCACATTCACATATGGCTTTTCCACTCCTGACCTTCATTTCACATTTAGTGAGCAACTACTATATTCAAGATTGGGAGCTAAGGCAAGGGAAGATGAGAAAAGTATAGCTAGTGTGTGTAAGGAACTCAAAGGATGAACCCCAACATTTGAATAGTTATCTGAAATAAAATGTTAGAAGCATTTAGACAGTAGAAGGCAAGGAACTGTGGACAAAGGAAAGGGGTATTTAGATGGACAAAAAAAGAAATATTCCAAGACTCACAGAGAAGGTCACCTTTGAGGAACATTCACAAGTATGCTTTCCTTTTGTCTACTGGGTAATGAGCAAATTTCTGGAAATGAAGGTTATAGTCAGAGTTGAAAAGTTCTGATTAAAAGAACTAAATTTGTTCTGAAAAAGGATTTAGGAACAGAGAGATAGCTCAGTAGTCTTAAGTGCCGGGCTTGCAGGCACAAGACCTGAGTTTGATCCTCAGAACCGCATGCTGTGCTGGCCTTGCCCCATGCTGGGGACCAAAACCGGGCTGAGGCAGAGCATGAGTCCATGCTCCATAGAGAGACCCTGTACCAAATACATAAATAAGTAAACCTTTTCAGAAAAGGGGTTTGCACTCCATGCTACAAGCCAGTGATAAGGAATCTTCTAGAAGCCTGCTGTGGCACATACTCCACAGGTTTGCTGCCATTGCCGTAGGCATTGGGAGCAATTTTAAATCTACTGAGACATTTTAAATAAAATGAATAAATCATATATATGTACATATATGTCACTACTATTAGGGATATGTTATAATTAACATTGCATTGATTACATGTACAATAAAACCTTGGTTTGTGAGTGAAACTCATTTGAAAGACATGCTTGGAATCCAAAGAACTTGTATATCAAAGAGAATCTCCCCATAAGAAATCATGGATGCTCAGATGATTTGTTCTATAGCCCCCAAAATTCATATAAAATGATCATAATATTATAATATGCTATAAAACAGTGAAGAAAATAAAAACACAAAGAAAGAAAAACAAATTAACTTGCACTTGTCTTTGCAAACCTTTATGGCTGGTATGAGGAAGACAAGAAAAAAGGGGCGTCATTATGTAGGACAACTTTCACTGTTTCTAATAGAATCACTGCTGTCTATTGACTTGACAGAATCTTTTTCTTTTCATGCAACATTAACAAGAAGTCTACTCAGTGACACTTCCTTTTTTGCCTTCTTTCGAGGATTTCACAGAAATGTTACACTGCATTGTCATTAAATGGATTTATCATTCACACTTCCACAGGCTTATTCAAGTAATGATTTTCTATAAAATTTTGCACTTTTCCCACATTTTACACATCTCCCTAATCTCATTTGAACTGAGGGATTTCTCTGCCTGTCTCTCCTCTTCCTGTACAGATAAGGTTTCCCCCATCACCTCTTGCTGATTTATTAAGTCACAATTTATTTGGAGTGTTTGCTCATCTCGTGCAACACTCTCAGAACAAGCTACTTGAAATCAAAAGTTTTATTGTATATGCAATCATAGAACCAAAGCTAGAAACAGAAGAATGAACTGGAAGATTAGCTCAGTAGTTCAGGTAGGAAACAAAGAGGATTTGAACTTGTTGAAAGTTGAAACTGAGAAGAGGGAGCAGAGAATGGTTTCAAATGCACAATAGCTACTAAGATTTATTTAATATAACAAAGGTCTGTTTGTGGAGATAGTATTAATTTTTAACTATGTGATAACTATGGATCATTCTGATGAACTCATACAGGAGTTAACTGGAAAACAGTTATTATAACATTCTGCTCCCCACACAAAGGTATATATGAGAAGCAGAGAAAAGAATGTAGATTGATTTTATTTTAGATTAAAAAATAAGCATTTCATAGATAGCTGGAAAATCCCAAATACCTGGAGATTATACAACACATTTCAACATAGCCTATGTTTCAAATGATATAGCTTAGGAGATATTTTAAAGTATTTTGAACTAAACAAAAATGAAAACGTATCAAAATTTGTAAGAACAGAAAAGCAGCAATTAGAAGAAAAATCATAACTTTGAATGTTAAATTAAAAAAAAAAAAAAAAGAGAGGGCACCAGTGAAATAGCTCTGTAGAATGAGCACTTCTCTGGCACAAGGGCCTGAATTCTGAAAAAAAAAAAAAAAAAGGCCAAGTTTCCTGGTTATGCCAAAAAAAAAAAAAATAAAACACACCAAAAGAAAGAAAAAGAGAGATCTAAAGCCAGTAACCTAAGTTTCTAGTGTAGGAAACTATAAAAGGAAAATATTAATTCAAAGTGACAGAGGAAAAGAAACAATAAAATTAAAGCAGAAATCAATGAAATTTAAAACAGGAAGTCAAGAGAGAAATCAACAAAACCAAAAACTGATTCATTGAATAGCTCAATCAAATTGATGAGTTTCAGCTATATTTCTATTGATCTATAGACATTGAAAGGCCATAAAGGAATAGTGTAAACTATATCTATCCCCACAGTAAGAGACTAGGTGAAAGGTAAACTCTGGCAAATGTCTCAGTAGAAGAAAAGACCACTGAGCACCAGCCCTGCCCTCACACGCTTATGTCGGCTTGGGATGGGACCCACCTCCTGGGACACAGACTCTGGAAGATATGAGAAAAATAGAAGCAAGCAAGGAAAAGTAAAGCAAAACAGGTAAAGAAAGGTGCGCTTCCTGGAGGAGAATCAAAGGCCACCATGAAAGACGAGCTGGCAGACTATGGTGGTTATGATGGAGGATGTGTGCAAGACCCTGATGACTTAATGTGACATTTTCTCTTCTCCCGGTGTCTTTTTTCTGTTGCCCACAATCCCCTTGTGGCCCAACTTCCTTTCCTCTCAGTTCTGTCAAGTACTAAAGTCAGAAGTACAGTATCTTTTGTGCTGGTTATTTAACCCTTGGACACTTACGTGCTAATGTGTCAATGAGGGAACTTGCTTACTGCCAAGAGGTTTAAGCCAGGAACCTCAATTGCTACTAAATCATAGTTGGAGAAACAGATGTTGATAATGTTGTCATCGTGGATTTCTGATTCCACGGCAGCAGTCACTACATTGGAAATAAAGGTTGCAACATGATAAAAAATGAGGCAGTATTTACTAGGAACAATCAGTGATACAGCCTGGCACTACTTCATACCTTGTCAAGAAAAGTGTTTTGCAGCCAGGGCATGAAATGCATATTAAAATTTAAAATGTCAGCTCTGAAAAGACACTATCAAAAATGTGATATGACAAGCCACAGACTTGAGGAAAATATTTGCAAACTATATATCTGATAAAGGACACTACTAGTCACTTTCCTATTACTGGGACAAAATACCTGACACCCACAACTTAAAGGAGGAGAGGTTCATTTGCCTCATATTTTCCAATGGGTTCCATCCAAAGTGGGCAGACATGAAGGCAGAAGCAGCATGCTGGAAAGCATGACAGAGGACCCCTGCTCTTCCTGGGACAGCCAGGAAGCACAGGGAGAAGGTGAGTCATGGACAAAATCAGCCCCTTCTGCTCACCCCAAGGTGACACACCTCCAAGCAGGCTATTAGCACACCCAGCTCCTGAACTCATCAATAAATAAACCCATCAAAGTGTATAATGCCCTGTGAGCCAACAACCTTCCAAACATATAAGGCTTTTGGGGGACGATTAGATCTAAACCCTAAAATACTCCAAACTATGCAAAGAGTTTTTAAAGCACACCCCTCAAAAACCAATTTGACTTAAAAATGAGCAAAAGACTTAAATAGACACTTCACCAAAAGATATATGCATAGCAAATAATATTATAAAAAGATGTCACATATCATATGTCATTGGGGAATTTGAAATAGCACTACAGTAAGAGACTTCTACATGCCTATTTGCAATGCTAATAGGCATTAGAATTGGCTGCAATACCAAATGTTAGTGGGTATTTCATGCCACAGGAACACTCATTCATTGCTTGTGGAAATGCAAAATGGTGTAGCCATTTTGGAAGACAATGTTCTGGCATCTTTAAAAAGTAAGCATGGCACGGACCTCTTAGAGCCTTCAACGTGGAACCATGGGAGGCCTGGAGAAGGAAAATTATGAAAGAGGTTCTGCCACCAACTACATCACCCAAAACAAAGCCCAGAAGAAGCTGCAGCTTAGGTGGCTGTGCATCCTGAAGGGCATTTATCCCCACGAGTCCAAACATAAGAAGAAAGTGAACAAGGGCTCCACACACAGCAGCCTAAACCTCTTATCTCATTAAAGACATCAGGTTTTTCCTCCATGAACCCATTGTCAACAAATTGCGGGAATATGAGGTGTTTCTCCAGAAGGCCTACAGGAAAAGTGAGTGGAACACTGTGCAGCGTCTGAAGGACAATAAGCCCAACTACAAATTTGACCGCATCATCAAGGAGTGGTACCCTACATTCATCGATGCTCTGTAGGACCTGTCCATGTGCTTGCTCTTTTCCACCTTCCCATGGGCAGGCATGTGCCATGTACAGACCAACCAGCTGTGCCACCAGCTCACCGTGGAGTTTCTGCACTACATCATTGCTGCCCGTGTGTGGCCAAAGGTCTTTCTGTCCATCAAAGGCATTTACTACCAGGCTGAGGTGCTGGGGCAGCCCATCGGGTGGATCTCACCCTATCCCTTCTCCCATGATCACACAACAGAGGTACTACAGGGTCATGGCCACTCTCACTGAGTTCTATATCACCCTTATGGGTTTTGTCAACTTCTGCCTCTACCAGTTGCTCAACCTCCACTGCTCCCCCAAAGCTCAAGGGTCAGGCCCAAGCAGAGGTGAAGGCAAAGGAGGATGCCTGTGCACTGGATTTTGAGAGCTCCATGGAGAAACTGGAGGCCCTCAAGTGCCAGCCTGGCCCATGTGGTTGCGACTGTGGTGGAGGAGGAGGCTCAGGCTGATGAATTTCCTGCTGATGGGGAGATGGTATTATAGGAAGAGAACTGCAGGAAGGAGCTGGAGGCTCAAGCAAAGCACAAGAAGCTCTTTGAAGGCCTGAAGTTCTTCCTGAACTGTGAGGTGTCCCAAAAGGCCCTGGCCTTTGTCATCAGAAGTTTCAGGGGGGTTGTGTCCTGGGACAAATCTTTGTGTATTGGGGTTACCTATGATGTCACAAGACACTGACATCACCCACTAGATTGTCGACCAACCTGGAGAGCAGACCCCCATCATCGGCAGGTACTATATGCAGCCCCAATGAGTGTTTGATTGTGTCAATGCCCAGCTCCTCCTACCTGTAGCAGAATAGTTCCCTGGGGTGCAGCTGCCTCCGCACCTTTTGCCCTTCGTGTCTGAGAAGGAAGATTACATTCCACCCGATAAGCTAAAAGTGCTGGCTCTGCAGTGAGAAGAGGATCCAGGAAACTTGAAAAAATCAGAAGACGAGGAGGAAGAAGAATAAGACAATGAAGGAGGTAGCAAGGAGGAGGAGGAAGATGGAGAGGTTGGTTCAGAGAAGGAGGAGGAAGCCCACCTCATAGCCCTAAAGGAGGAAAGGGTAGAGGAGAAGAAACCCAGGGTAATGGCAGGCACCATGAAGCTGGAGGATAAGCAGCAGCTGGCTGAGGGAGGAGAGAGAGGCGAAGTGCCTGGCCATCATGATGATGAAGAAGTGGGAGAAGTACCTTTACCAAAAGATCAAGTTTGGCAAGAGGCGCAAAATTCAAGAGGCCAACAAACGTGCACAGAAGTGAAAAGCTCACAATGCAGCTCTGAGGTCTGAGAAGAAGGCCAAGAAGGCAAGGCCTATGTGAGTGTTCATGGCCCTCCTGGGGCTGGACATGGCAGAGACAGGCCAGCGGACCTATACTGGTGGCAAGCCCATTACTTCTGCTCTCATCCTTCTTTTCTCCGGCCAGCCCTGGACCCTCATGCCCTCTGTTTGGGTGCATGGGCTACCTGGGCTCCTGTGAATGGAGCTCTCCACTGGAGAATAAGCAGAGCAGAGGCCTTCTGCATTCTCAGGAGTCAGTGACATGGGGAACAGGCCTCTGATAGAGCTCTCCCCTGCTGTGTGCATCCAGCCTGGCTTTTCTTAGCCCCCACCTATGACTGGACCTGTGATTGTCATGATGCTGTGATGAGGTGAGAGTGGACATGGTTTTATTATTAAATGGCTGGATTCTAAACAAAGGTAAGCCTATCTTTACCATATAATCTAGTAATTGTGTTCCTTGGTATTTATTCAACAGTTCAAAATTTATCTCTCCACAAAATCCTGTAGACAAATGGTCATAGCAACACTGCTTATATCTGCCAAAACTTGGAAGCAACTATAATGCTCTTTAGTAGGTAGACTGATGATAAAACAAACTGTGTATATATAGACAATAGGATGGAAACCTGCCCTAAAAAGAAATGAGCTAAGAAGCTATAAAAAGACAGGAAGAAAATTTAACCACACACTCCTAAGTGAAAGAAGCCATCTTGACAAACTAGCTGAGGATAGGAAACTCACAAAGTAATTATTTTTACTGCCTTAAGACTGGATTGCCATTCTATCATCTGAACATGCACTATAATGGTAAATACATTACAAAGTATCAATTCCCCACAAGGAATGTAAACATTATCTTTTACAAAGAGGATGATAAAGAGATGGATGAGGCCAAGGGTGGGGTGGAAAAAAATGTATGTTTACCAGTTCCCCAAAAGGAATGTAGACATTTATGTACATGTACTTAGTTTTTTAGACTCTATGGCACATACAACACTGAGAATAAACCTAAATGTAAACTATGAACATTTTTTAATGTATTTAGTACAGGATCTATAGGGTCTCACTACACAGATCCTACTCATAGTGATCCTCCTGTTTTCAGCCTCCCAAGCACTGGGATTACAGGCGCATGCCCCCACATCCAGTCTCATTCACCATCTCAGCACTCCAGGGGCATGACCAGCCCCACAGGCTGGAAGCTACACCCCCTGCCCCTGAGTCTGCCTACGCAGGTGCTTTAATCTGCTGAACTATCCCGCCGGTCCTAGACTATGAACTTTGGCTGGGAATGAAAACTTTTCTTTGAGCTCATCGGTGTCAGCCACTTAGGGATGGAGCTCACTATACAGAGATAGTGATTGTGTGTGGGAGAAGGGAGACATGGGCAATCTCTACCTTCTGCTTAGCTTTGCTACAAACCTGAATCTCTTAAAATATAAAATCAGAGAACCGGAGAGATGGTTCAATAGAAAAAGAGCTTCCCTGGCAAGTGCAAGGGCCTGAGTTCAATCCCCAGTTCCACTAAATAAATAAATAGATAAATAAATAAATAAAATCAGCTTTTGAAAAAGGTAAAACATAAGTATCCAAATGTTACCTTTATTTTTTCTAGCTGAAGTTTGATCTAGAACATAGATGGCCACCCTTGATAAAAGATTAATAGAACAAGCTTTTCAGAGTTTTTAATCCATGTAATAAGCCAGTCCACTCATTCAGTAAGAGGATTCAGTACTCTTTTAATACAATTCACTATGTTAAAAACTGGGGAGATTTAAAAAAAACAAACAAACAAGGAGAGACAGCATTTGACCTTAATCTTATTATTGGAGAGGGTGGAGCAGGGTGAAATTAAAGAGATGCTTAGAGTGGTGCTTCAGCTTGTATTCCCAGGTGGGACCTGTATTTCTATGTTGTTTTGTGCAGGTAGAACATAAAAAGTCACCTACGGAAGTTTACAGTTAATCATTTAGAGGCTCCCTCCTTGAGGCCAGATAAAACGTGAGAAGGCCAAGTCCTGAAAACATCCTGCTAAAGGAATTTTTTCTCCTAAGTACTACCTGAAGAAGAGCAAATGTGTTGACTTAGAATCTATAACATTAGGGTCAGGACGCAAAACTAAGGATGTGCATGACAGGAAATGTGCTTATCTTCCCACTAGAAGCACACTTCAAAGGAGTAGGCACGCACTTCAAAGGGTGTTTACCAGCCTGTCTCTCTGATGCCTGGGTCTAGTAGCCAGTAATAACACCCCATTAGCACTTCATTAGCCAAGGCTCAAGAATGTTAAAGAGTCCCAAAGGAAAGAAGCAACCCCCCCCCAAAAAACTAAGAGGATTCCTCTACTTTTCTAACTACATTTATAAACACTCCAATGGTCAGTCACCCCTTCAAAACAGTATGTATGAGTTCTGAATTACTGTCACCTAACCAAATATAAAAAGGAAAGGCAATACTGAACATTCAGGCATCATATATCCAAATCTTCCTTTAAAAGGAAAGCAAGATGGTCATCCAGTTTAGGTACACTTTGTCAACAGTCTCCAAAATCTTACGCTGAAAATATAGCTCTGTCCCCACCTCAGAGGTTTCTAATAACCTACGCTCTCTTCTGGATGGTCTCTTCTCTATGGCCTGTCCATCATTTCATACTACAACACTTGCCCCATGACAGGCACTGAAATGCTCATGTTGTGGCCCAAAACATTCTTTCCTCACACACAAAAAATGCATCTCCCTGAAGAGACCCATTATTTGCATCTGGCATCCTGCAGGAGCACAGAGCCTGAGCTGAAAAGTTTTCCACATGCATCTCACATAGTACTCACCAGAAGTCAAACCTAGAAGTTAACATAAACTGTCCCATTGCTAGATAACTGAGGTTTTCAGAAACTTCTCATTATATGAATGTTGAAGTAAGGTCAACAATTATAACATGTTGGAAGAGGACTTTTGAACTTTTTTGATGCTATTTTGTTGTAAAGTGTGATATTGTAGCTTGCCTCTTTAAATAGCTAGAAAGAAAAATGGAAATATATACTGAAAAATGTGCAATGAAAAATATTTCTTTAAAGCGATTGTTAGAGTGTTGTTGTTGTTGTTGTTGTTGTTGTTCTATAGGGGAAAAAGCTGATGGTATTTTGATTGATAGTGTCTTAAAAATCCAAATGTCATTTTTTAGTAATCTGGCCATGTGGATTATGTTTGTTCTTCCTACACAAGAACAGAGAATGCCTTTCCATTTCTAATGTCTTCTTGAAAATTTTTTTCAGAACAATGTAGTTTTTGTTATTAGAACACAATTTTCAGGAAAAAAAAATTTGCTGTAAAACCCATATATTCAACTGGTGATCACAGAATGTTTAGAGTTTTGTCAACCTCAAGCCCAGCCTATGTCTGTGATTGAAGCGTATTCATCTGACATGAATGTTTGATAATACAAGTTGGGCAACTCTCTTCAAATGGTTGAGGCCACAATGTTTTGGATTTATTTTTAATTGCAGAAAATTTGCATAGGCATGCTGAGATGCAACCCAAGTTTAAACATGAAATTCATGTTTCCTATACATGCCAATACAGTGCAAATCTGAAGGGTAAAATTGGACAATCATTTTATTTTATTTTATTTATGTATTTGGTACAGGGTCCCACTACCCAGATCAGGCTCCTCGTGATCCTCCTGTTTTAGGTGTGTGCATCCATATCCGGATTCTGTCACAGGTTGCACGGGCCCCAGGGTGGGGCCTGCACGGCATGAGGTGCTGAGGATGGAATCCCGGTCCCTGAGCTGGCCTAAGCAGGTGCTCAGTCTGCCGAGCTGTCTTGCCAGCCCTTACAATCATCTTACTGCTTTACATTTGTAATGAAGTCTGTGTACATTGACTCATCAGAGCGCAGAAGTGTCCTAACATCAGCCACACATGCAGACAATCTGTGGTTATTTGGCATCTCCCTTATTTATGACTCTCAATTTATATGTTGCCAGTAAGCAATACTTTTCCTACATTTATTTAAATGCAAGGACTTTTGAAGGTGGCGATGTTAATGGGAGGGTGGGCAATCATCTGTTCAAGGTAGCTATGCAGCCAGCAGCATCTCCAAGGATACCTGCACCAGCCGCTAAGCAACTGCAGTGGCAAACAGCTGCAGCCTCCATTTCTAAGTGCAGTCTTTGGCTTTGACTGAAAGATCACTGAACACTGTATTGTTTTTAGATGAGAAGAAACATCAGCAATAAGCATAAGATCTTCTGGGGTGAAAGAGGCATTTTGCTGAGTAGCTTCTTAAAATTTTGCTCCAGAAATCTACTTCATTGATAACTAAGAGGTTTTTGACATACAAACTGTCTTACTTCCTTGTTGCTGGGACACAGCTCCAACATCCAGAGCTTAAAGGAAGGAGAGATGTATTTTACTTAACAGCTGCAGAAGAAGCTATCATAATCAGCTGGCTCTGAGGCAAGAGGGTGTGACAGAAAGGCACAGTGGAGTGGCAGTGCCCAGTGTGGCAGCAGAAAAAGCAGAGAGAAAGCGTGAAGGGAAGACTAGGAGCAGAGAACCCCGCCTCTGCTACCCAGATCCCGCCTCCTGGGAATAAATCAACTGCAAACTCATCAGGTGGTTATTACGCCCCATGGTCCAGCAACTTCCAACAGCCCCACACTGGAGCACATGAGGCTTTTGGAGACAGCTAGATAGAAACCAAGACACACCGCTCTCTCTTTGACCTCATGAATGGCATGATGTCTTGTTCTGTTGAGAACCCATGCTGAGGGCTGGGGAGATGGCTCAGTGGAATAAACACTTTTCTGGCTAACACAAGGGCCAGAGTTCAATCCCTGGTTCCACCAAAAAAAGGAAAAGAAAAAAAAAAAAATTGAGAACCCATGCCGATCTAGCCCTCCCGCAAGCTTGTAGCCCATCTTTATTATGTCACCTGGAGGACCTTCTTTTCTTTTTGGTGGAACTGGGCACTGAACTCAGGCCCCTGCACTTGCCAGGGAAGTGCTTATTCCACCAAGCCATCTTCCTGGCCCTGGGACTTCTTTTCTGTAGTCTTAGCAAGGTCATCTTCATTACTATTATCATGATCACTTCCATTCAGCACCATCAGGGCTGCTTTGCCATCAGTCAATCAGTGAATGACTGGAGCTTTCCTCCTGATGTTAAAAAGACCCGTATCCCTTCACCCAGCTTACGGATATATTTCTGCATATGTAAGAAGACCGGATACCATTTTTTTCTCCTTTGATTTACAGGATAGTTCAAAGTCAATTCTTGGTTCGCCATCATTACTGAACCTCATAGTAGGCCAGATGAGCCAGCCAGCACAATCTGTCTCTAGTCACTTTATTGCAAGTACTGGCAACAGGGTAAGTGGGATATTTCAGGCTAAACTTTTAGAAACCTTCTACAGCCACAGTGCTGCTCTGTTCACTGCTCTTAGAGTGCTGCCTGCAAAAGTGTGTTAGTACTGACTCTTCACTGATCTAAAGATATCCATTTCACATTGCGGAATTCATGAAGTCACATAGAGGAAAGTATAGGGTACAATTATTATTTTATAAGAACTTCAACTGGGAAATAACAGAACAGCTTGTCAAGGAACAGCAAAAATCTTGTAGCTAGCATCCAGTCCAGCTTTCTTATAGAGAAACAAGTCAGAAAAATGTCCCCGGTGAGCCATACCTTCTGTTAACAAGAATGATGAACCGGTAAGAAATTCACTCCTTTAAAACAGTGAGGGTGCAGGGTTTTGCCACCCAGGCCCTCATGTGTGCCTGCTCACTAGGGCATCTCAGTGCAGTCCTTGCATCTGGCATCTTTTCCTACGGAGGCTGTCTCATTAGCTGGAGCTGTGTCTCTGCAGAAATAACACCAAAACAATTATGTTTCATCAGCACTAGAGACTTGTAATGGCATCAAATTTTCTTTGGCAATGACCTAGCCCAACGAAATCATGCATAAATTTCAGGACTGCTTTGTAATCAGCAGATTATAGATCACCGTAAAGCTTTAAAAACACAATGTCATGTCTTCCTTTAAATTTTTGCAGCCAGCTTGCTGCACATGGACAGTTCCCTCCCATTTTGAGTTCACCATGATCTTTGTTTGTTTGATGATCAATATATCAAGTGGCTTGTGCTCACTGGAGCACTGATGGATCCACCTTTTCAAAACACTGTAAGCGTCTTCATCTTTAGCTCTGTACAGCATTATGGCTTGCGTCTAGACATCCAATACCTCCCAAAAGTCTCATGTGGGGCTTTTTGAGATGGCTAGACCTAGAATTAAGTATGAATATGGGTCAAGGGTTGTGATAACTGGATTAGTCCACTGATTGAATCAGCATTGGTCTGGGTGTGGTTGAATGAATTAACTGAAGACAGAAGGCCCAATCAGGGTTTGGGTAGCACCTCCCAATAGGTTTGTAGCCTGAATGCAATGAAAGGGGAAGAAAAACTCACTGCTACTTCCTGTTTCTTGCCTCCTGCTTCCTGCTTCCTGCTTCCTGCTTTCCATGCAATGGACTATTTCTCCTTTTCATGCTCCTCTACCATGCTACCCTGCCTTCAAGCTAGTTGCCTACAGACTGAAACCTCTACATAGTATGAGCTAAAATAAATCTTTCCTCTTTTAACTTATGAGGGTTGGGTATTTTGTCCCAGTAACAAGGAAATACTAAGACATGCACTGTTTTTCTATGTCTTGTTAATTTCTGGCCACCATTCTCAACATAGATCTTCAACAGTTTGTTCATCTGTTTCTCGGGCTCCTATATGCTAGTCATGCTCTTGCAAAGATGCTCCATGCTGGTGCTACTGAGCACTTTGACTCCAGCAGCTTGACTTTCTGTGCTAGAGATTAAGTGCCTCCTCTTTTTGTCACCATTGCCCCTAGGGCTATCTCCAGGCATATTGTGAATATCACAGAGCAAAGAATAAGGATAAAAAAGTGAGTAATGCACTTAGATCTTGGCCCCATGTGCTGAGGATACTGGGGAAATTTCCACTGGTGAATCTGGCCCACTCATGTGCTTAAAGGAAAATCGGGATGTGTCTAGAAAAGATGTATCACCAACGAGGAGCTAAAGAGGTCATTTTTCCCTTAGGGATACTGTTGGGCCCTAATTTTGACTGTGACCCACCACATGAAGTCTGATGTGGAATTTGTTTTAGAGCACTTTGGGTTTGGACTTTAGACTAAGGATGCTTCACTTCATCATCATTCATGCTCATAAGAAAAAAGTGGAGCCACAGGAGGAATACACATGAGAACCTTGCTCTTTCTCATTGAACTGAGAACTTCCCTGCTAACATAGTGGTTCTGAATACTAGAGTGTTTCGTCAAATTTCTGTGTCACAGACTAGACAGGGTTAATTTTACCTTGCATTATATTAACATTTTCCCACCACTTTATTTCAAAGTAGAAAGTGAGACAATAAATCATGGGCTGATTTGTAGTATTTGGAGACTGTCATAATATAAATACTCCCACTATAGTTGACTTCAAGCCACCAATGTGATACATCCCTAGCAAGGGGAACGGAAAGAAAAGCACACTTTTCTATACTATTTTCACAAGATAGATGCAATCTCGGCAAATATCCTCAGGAGCACAATAACTGGTGAGTGTTGGATGAGTTTTGAGTATTTATTGCCTTTTCTTTTAATATAGCTTATCATGTAATTTTAATAGTAGCTATCCTAACAATCAACTTTCAATCTTTTTTTAAATACACAGATGAGCTCAGGAGAGGAGGGATGAACCAACCCAGTGTGTCCTACAAGCCTTCAGCTGCCACGATTGCCTCCCAAGTGTTTGCTCTCTATCTTCTCTCTTCCTGGTCCTCACTATGCTTGTGATAAAGCATGACCTCCGAGCAATTCTGTTTCTACGCTAACCCTGTGCCTCCTCACAGTGTGAATCCAAATACACTTGCGGTCCTTCTGACAACTCAAATGCCCAGACGCTGGCATTCCAGGGAGAGATTCTTGGCTGAGGCTTTCAGGTTTCAGTCTCCAAATGACAAAGCACTTTACTTACTGTCACAGATTACAGCAGGGCATGTACAGCAGCACTCTGAACATCTTCCCAGTTCAGCCTTGAATTTGCTGGTTTGAGTACCAGCATTTCTTGTCATAATTTGAAGATGGTCTTTTCTTTTTTGTTTCTTATCCTTTTAGTATTTTTTATTATTGTTATTTCAAGAATCACATTGGGCTGCAAACACTTTTTCTAAGCCATCTGTAGTCAAAAATGTTAAATTTAAACATCTTGGGTTTGAGAGCTAAATTGCTCATTATACGCAGTGCCCTAGAGATATGTATACACAATTTAAAAGGTCCCAGGAGAAGTTGCAGCATGTGTGCACCAAAATAAATGCCCTTCCCAGATACAAGTGCTGAGTATATGGAGAATGATTAAAATAGTGAAAAAATGTCTGTGCTAGGACATTCACTGATCTCATACAAATGTTTAGGTATGGCTTTTTTAAATCCACAACCGAAATGTTATAATATTATTTAAAGATAAGAATGAGCAGCCCCGTGCATGTGTTTCCCATATAATTAGAAAAAAACCATTTTCAGGGAGGGAAAACAAGAACATTGACTCATAAACAAGTCATTCCAAAGCGGCGGATTCTGTGGCATTTATTCCCCATTTGTGGAATATTTACAAGGGGGAAAAGAAGTCCACGTCATTCCCACAGAGTCTATTTGCTGAAAGGAAAAAATATCATTGGATAGAGAGTTCCAAGGAAAAAACACAAGTATGTGATTGTGTGCTCAAGATTTTTTTTTTTACAGATTTGTTTCACAGCACTTGGAGATACATCCTAACATTTGGGCTTGTATTTCTTCTTCAAAATTCACCTCCATAGGACAGAATGAAGACAACATGACATAAAGCAAGATAACTTAAATTTTTTTTTTTTTAAATTCGTGATTCTGGGAATCCAGATAAAGGCTACGTGAGCCATGAGCCGTGAGGCAGACTCATTCAGTGTGAAGCTACTTATCGGCCAAAAGTGCACTCTCTTCAAAGCTCCAGGAAGTTGCAGGGCAGACGTGCTGCTATGTCTTATCTGCCCCGGAAGATGGATGGTCCCCAGGATAACGCGGACTCCATCAAGTTTGCACTGAAGAGTTTCCAGATAAATAATGTCTGTCCACAAATAATCTGTTCTGGAAATGCAGCCCCCAGACATGAGAAGCCAGAGCAATGGCTAAAGGCTATGGAACTTTCTGAACATGCACAGTAAAGAATGCAAGTCTTTGTAATCGAGAAATGACATCACTTTGAAAAATGAATGTCTAGAAACAGTGATTGCACAAGGAGGCACGTTTGTGGAGTCTCCAAAAAAAAAAAAAAAAAAAAAAAAAAGTTGCATTCTCAAAATTAATCTTTACATCTGTTTCCAGAGCCCTCATTCAGAAGTTGACACTTTTGCACAAAGCACCCTAGTGCTGCCTGTGACAAGGAGGAGGCATTGCCAGGGATTTACTAGCAACCCATAAATCTGTGGGAACCCTTCATATACAGTTCAGCAATCTGAACCTTTGCAACCTGTCCTCACCCCTGAAATTTGGAAGCTTAGACGAAAGAGAGAAAATAAAAGCAACATAAAGTGTGAAAAGAAAGTAGCCGGATACATAAAATAAAACACAAAAGCAGCCTGGATTATGCCAGGGAGCCATCTGCACAGCTGAAGGCTTCTTCGGGCAAAAAGGCTCCACTGTTTCTGAATCAATTGGTTCCTATTCACAGGCTCACGTATGGGGCTAGATTCAAAATGGCTCTCAGGAAATTCTTGCCAATCCTGTGGTCTGATTTTAGGCTCTATTTTTTCCTTTCTTTTTAAGACCTGAGAATGTAAGTATGTATCAGTGCTGTAAATTTGCCAGCATTCGCTGGATTCAAAGGGACCAGGCATTCAATCACAGGGATCTGAGTTGCTAATAAATAGAGCGGGCTCCTTCCATTGTTGATTAATTCTGACTGAAATCTAAACACCAAACAACAAACACTCTTCTGAACTGCTCTGGTACCCATTAATTTGATGTGTTTATTAGACAGGGCTATGTTCTTTCAAGTTTATTAACAACAGATTAAAAATCTGCAAACAAATCTAGGTTTCCTTTTATGATTCAAATGTGAGGGTACCATGTACAAAGTTTTTAGGGTTTGACAGTAAATCCAAACAAAGCCAAAATAAAATACCATCGTGTCAAATTCTTTCTATAAAATATGAATAGTTACTGTCAACGAGAAGCTTCTGTTACTCCAATAACCAAGACTTCTGTTTAATTTTATAACTTTTAGAGCTGTCATTTTTAATTCATCCTTGAATAAGGAACTAAACAATACTGTAGGATGAGATATAAAATCTTTACATGTGATTTTATTGCATATTTTTAAAAGTATAAGAGGCTAATAATATATTTCCATAGTATTTAAATATATTACCGTATAGCAGAGTCCTGTAGGTAATTATCAAAGGAATCAGCTGGTATGTACCCATTAGTATAGAACATGCTATATATTGTCAATAGTGTCTGAAATTTTTAAAAATTATGAACAAATGCAAGTGTGCAAAGATAATGCACAGTGCCGTGGTAATCAAGGATTCAAGATATCGAACGCCACAAGTGCAAACTTTTGAACCTTTCTACTGTATTAACTCTAATTGTTAAAATGTGGATGAACCGTTGAAAGCTTTGATACACTGGTAGAAGTTATAAAAGTCCCAGACAATTTTCAAAAAGGTATAATTACAACTATTTCAGTGCAAATGTTATGTAGCAGCACAGGGCCACATTTATAATCCTAGGAAAATTAAGATTAAAAATCTATTTATCTTAATTGATTCTGCTGATTTAAAGGCCACTATTATCCTGTAGGTTCTATAACTATGTGCATTTTAGATAGGTTTTAGGTAATGTGTGAAAGGCAATGATCTTCCTGGTTTGCCTAACCAGAGCACTTTTCATCATGCCTCGAGCCTTAGGAGATCCTCAAGTCCATGAGAGGAAAACTTAGGGAAAAGACTTCCATAAGTGCATCTGCCATTGCATTCACAAAGTAGTCCAACCTGAATCTGTCATTTCAATATCTGGATTTTTCCTCAGAGCTTCCCAGACTACCAGAGCTCAGCTCAGTAACTCTAAAATTAAATTACTCCCTTCTTTAATCCTAAATCATGTCTTTTTAATTTTTATAGCATGTATACTCTAAACTTTTATTCATTGTTGGTTTCCCCCACCCCCAGGAGAACATAAGAGTTATGATAGCGAACATCAGAAAATGAGAGTAGCCCATCATGAATTTGTTTAGTCCATGTAACATAAAAATTACTATTATTGTGGTTGCACTGGTCGTCATAATTACAAACACAACAGACAAAAGTAACATTTGAGTTTATGACATGGGTAAACAAATAATTGTTTTTACCAAAAGACAGCCTTATAAATATTTCTAAAAACATATAGTATGGAAAATATAATGTTGGATGTCAGATGGTTAAAAACGTTAACACTTTCTTTAAAAAAAACTCACTGTCAATTCCAGAAGTTTCTGTGTGAGGTAGTATGGTAGTTGATGTGGTCTTCATGAGATTCCATCCTGGGCCAGACAGTGCAGAAGGTGATGTGTAGCCCATCAATCTCATCTTCAAATACTTGCAGAGTAGATCCAGGTATGACCCTGTGAGCTACTGAACATGCCAATAGAGGGCTGTGTTATCAGTTTTGATGAGTACACAAATCACATATTAGGTGATACACAAAACATTCAAAAACAAAGTCAAGAAAACTACTAGGTCAGACATGCTGAAAGGAGATAGTATTTCTGTTACAAAGTGCCTCCCAAGTAGACATGCAGTGAATTAAGACAGCAATGCATTGAGGTGGCAATTATATTGATACATGAAAAATGCAGGCATTTAAGTGGTTTGCCCGGAAAATATTTGTGAAACATTTGTTCATATTGTTTTGATTACCTTTATGCTACAACTAGACTGCAATAAATGTTGTAGGGTTGTTTTAATTTTTTTCTTTAAAGTTCATTGTCATGCTGCTGCTACTACATGCCCCAATGGATGACTGATTGAGTGATGTTTGACAGAGTCAAAAAGAGAAAAGAAGAAGAAAGGAGCAGTAAAGGAGGGGAGGACATAAATACCATACACAGGGATGGAGTGGAAATGGGAAGGATCAAACGTGTAGTGCACGGTATAGCAAATAATATTTTCAATCAATCAGAGCCAAGAAAACCGAAAGAATAAAAGAGTAAGTGACTGATTACCAACAATTAATGACTAAAGATTTGGCATTTTATAAAGTTAAACGTACTACCAATTTTGAGGACTAGACTGATACAATTTGCATTGACTCATTTTTCAAATGTGGGCAGAAAATGGAGGAATTTTATGGGAACATCATCTAATATCCTTTTACTTTAGTTGAAACAAAATTATCTCATAAGAACACAAAATGATGTTTTAGAAATTTCAGGCTCTTGATAATGTAGCCTTATACAAAATTTCCATATGTATTTCTTACGGTGTCTTGCATTTTTTTTTGTTTGTTTGTTTTTGTTTTGTTTTTGCGGAACCAAGGATTAAACTCAGGCCCTTGAACTTGCCAGGGAAGTGCTTATTCCACTGAGCCATCTCCCAACAGCCCCCATCCTATGGTATCTTGTGGCGCCCTGATTTTCAAATCATATCATCTGCGCCCTGTCCTTTGGCATACATAAAATATCCTCCCTTTCTAGCCATCTGCCAATATTAAATCCATTCTCCAGTGTCTACCTTAAAGTCAGACTTCATGAAAAGATATAAACCAGAAGACAGATGGCCTTTATCCAAAAGGGAATTTGGCTGAAGAAAGAATAAGCAATAGTTACATAAACCAAAATAGCTCAAAACTGTGGTCACAAGAGCAAAAAAATTATGAAACTCTGTTCTCTCAATAAAAAAACGAGCAATTAAATATTTATTTGAATTTTTAATGACGAGTACCATGCTACTCTCTAGGTGTGGTATTAACTGCAAACCTTTCTTGGTCCCCAGATTCATCCTCAACAACTATTTTCAATTTATATTTTTTCACTTTTGTATTGAGTGTTTTAGATTTTGGTGGTTGACAGGGTTGGTTATTTTTTAGGCATATTTGTGTTTACAGCATCAGTGACCAGTAACTGGTACATAGCCAAAGCTCAATGGTCCTTAGTTAAATGAAAACACAAAACTGACCTTTACACAATGAGATCCAAGTACAAATTCCACGTCCAGCATCATTAGGAGGTGGGGAAAGCACATCACAAAACACATGAAAGGATTCCCAACAGCAGCAAAGGTGGGGCAAGGGAAGTGAGTTGCATGGCTAAAAGGGCCTTTAGGGTTAAGCACAAGCCCTCAAACCCATGCTATTTCTCATAGGAGAGGAATACTATGCTACAAAGCCTAAATCCTGTGTTTACAGGAGATGGAAGAGTATGTCCTTTCTGGCACTAGGAATGTCCCTCCTCTGCCTGGTTTGGTTCCAAGGTGTAAAAGACTCAAATACCAATGAGAAATCACACAAATAGCCTATCCATAGGGAATAAGGAAGAGAGAGAGAGAGAAAAGAGAAAATAAAGGAACATTCACCCATAAGAGACATTCCCAAAAGACTGCCAATAGCCATAAGAGATGTAAAGGCTAGAGTTGTATATGAAAGCTGGGATTAAAATAAAGTCTCAATTATCCTGAAACCAGCACTTGCCCCATCTGAATGCCAGCCATTTATGTGGTTGTAAACAAAGACTCACAATGCCAGAAAAGCATATTTAACCCTTAAGCATCAATTTGAGCCCAGCTGCACATGTTTGTGGATGTGATTTCGGTCAGTGCTTTATATAATCACTATGATCACTACTGTTGAAATGACCTCCAAAATATTAGCAAACA
Organism: Ctenomys sociabilis; assembly: GCA_004027165.1. Lineage (NCBI taxonomy): Eukaryota > Metazoa > Chordata > Mammalia > Rodentia > Ctenomyidae > Ctenomys > Ctenomys sociabilis. The sequence continues at coordinate 68,734 of PVKA01004932.1, read as the reverse complement.
AGCTAAGGAAGAAAGGAAAGATTGCAATCACAATTAACAAAAGAAGGAAATTGTGGCAAAATGTGAGAGTAGTATTTATGTGACCAATCTTGCCTAGATGTACAACAGATCAAAATCCAGAATCTCAACAGTCTAACAGAAAAAAGATTTGTATAAGGAAACTAGTGTTGTTAAGAGTCTTACTCAGGTGAGTAAGCCACCATCAACAGAATTAGACAAGGTAGAAAGGCTATCACTAGTGTGGATAAACAGAAGGCAAATGGCAGCTTATGGCCTTTCTGAGTCTATAATTTGTGAAAAAGGTATAAATGCAGATCTCACAAAGGATAATCCATCAATGAGTGATAATGGTGAAATGTGTAGTAAGGAGTGATTTCAACACTTTAAAGTAGGAACTTGAGGGCCTGGGAAGATGGCTCAGTGGAATAGGCACTTCTCTAGCAAGCACAAGGGCCTGCGTTCAATCCCCAGTTCTGCCAAAAAATAAAATAAAGTAAGAACTTGGAAAAAAATTGAAAATTAATTTCATTACTGAAAAAATGCATAAATAAAAATAAAGCAAGAACTTGGGTTCACAGAAGAACAAATAGCCAGTGCTGATAAAAGGACCACAGAAAATGGCATACACCACTTGAAAATGACACTGAGAAATGACTCTTGCTCTCACCAAGTTTTCAACTGTGATGAAACTGGCCTTTTCTGGAAGAAAATGCCCAGGAGAGCATATATTACCCAGGGAGAGAAGATAATGCCAAGCCACAAGCCTATGAAGGATAGACTATACTTATTGCTGTGTGCCAATGTGAATGGTGACCTCAAGATCAAGCCTCTCTTGTTTTAATACTATCAGACCCTGAGTGTTCATGTCACAGTGAGTAACCAGAGATACAGAAGCTGAGAAATGGGAACAAGCAGGTTTATTTAGTGTATGGATGATACACCAACTGTTGCTAGTCAAGAGCATTGGCACCAAAGATAGGAAAACAGTGTTTTATATAGTAGTTGGTGTATCTTCTAATGAAAGCAGATATTTTCCAGAAAGGGGGGAGTGTAGAGTTGATCTAATCACATGGTGATAGTCATAGTCATGGGGTCATTACAGCATTTGCCAGAAACAGCATTTATCAGAAATAGAAACTATTTACAAACAGAAAGTGTTTAACATATGATTTGGGGAACAAGAGTTAGTTCATTTAAAGTTTAAGTAACTTCTAGAATGGAATGAAGTCTCTTTGCCAGCACATTAGAACATACAAAGTCATGAAGAACATAGTAGGGATCATGGGGAGGTCCAACACAAATTCCTGGGTAACAAGAATACTTTTTCTCAAGAAGACTGGGGAGGCTTTCTGACCTACTATTAAGAAAATTATCTAGAGGATAAAAATGTACCACTCAAGGCTCTACTCATCAAAGACGATCTTCCTGCTCAACCATGATATTTGAAAGAAAAATTGCCTGACTAATTCTCATGGCTCTCTATCAAGTTCCTACCCCCTAATGCAACTCCTCCGCTTCAGCCTAAGGACCAGCAGGTTATAGGTAATGTTAAGAAGCTACACAGTAAAAACTGTTCCTAATGTGCTTCCACATAGTCTCAGATATAGATTTAGCTCCTAAAGAGTTCTGAAAGGAACACTACAACATCCTTTGCTATCTGGGATTAACTGAGAAATCCTGGGCCAATGACTCTAAGGACACTATTTCCCTGGAAGAACATATGGCCACAGGAGAAAGATTTTGAAGGCTAAAAGAGTTTGAGCCTTCAACTGACCCTGTGGTTGGTGACACTGTCACTATAACACAGTCCATAAACTTTCAGGTAGACAGTGTAATGTTGAAGAACTGAAGAAGAAACACTCAAGGGAATTGGCGAGAGGAACTTCAGCAACTTCTGGCTAAGCAACAGAGAATGACATCTGAGAAGCGTTCTGAAGAGAAGGGGGAGTATAAGTAATTGTTGCACCAAACTTTTATTATGAAAAGATTTGTTAAGGGATGCATTGGGAGATTCAGAACACATTGGGTATTTCCATTATTTCTTGGGGGAAAATAGTCTGACTTACAACCAACTTGAGTTACAACCAGCTCTCACAAACGAATTGAGCTCATAAGTCAAGAGTCCACTGTACTGAAAGATGAAACCTCGAAGAAGTGACTGGGTTACTGGGACTCTGCTCTCATGGATGAAGTGAGTTATGAGAGTGGGCTGCAATTAAAGCAAGTTTTATCCGCTGTCTCACTGCCTCATATGTTTGCTTGCTCTCCTTAGGACACAGCCTGGAGGCCCTTGACACAAGCTAGTCCCATGCTCTTATACTTCCCAGCCTCTAGCAATATGGACCAAATAAACTTTCTTCATAAATTAGTCAATCTGTAATATTCTGTTATAGCAAGGAAAACAGATTAAGTGAGACACTGCTGTGAATGGCAGTATTTTAGTCAAGAAATAAGATGCTTTCATAATCATAAGGCATCAGAACAATAAGAGTTAGGAATCTGCTCCTGGAGATATTGACATAAAAACATCATGGGGTAGATTCTGGAAACTAGAAAACCTCAACAAGCACCTTCTCTTAAGACTTATGTCAAAGTGGCCCTTCCTCAAAGCCTCATGTAATCATAGGTGGGGCCTTCCCAGAAGTATTTGAATCTAGAGTTTGTGGTTGATTCATAGTGCAATGCTGGGATTAAGGGTGGGTGATTGCTAAATCAGTTCACTGACTGGACTGGCATCATTGAAATCCCAGTAAACTTGATACAAGGGGAAAAAGAGGGCTCTCTCTCTCTCCCATAATAATTCCTCCTTTCAGAATTGGGCTAAGGGGATCCTAGAATGCAATGATTCTCGATGTATAGGAGAATGAAATAGAAACGTTTTTAGGAGAAAGACAGCATTATCCTTGCCTAAATGTCTATCCACAAATACTTTCCTGAGTACAAGGTTCCAGTGAACAATTTTTATAAGCACAAAGTAGGCAAGACATATGAATGAATACTAGCAGAAACCGCCCCATAGACACTTTGCATATTCAAAATGTCAGGCACATACTTTTAAATAAGAATGCTTACTTTTCTCAATCAAAGTGAAGGGAATTAAAAATTTTAGAAGAAAACTGAAAATACTGAAAAGAGCTGAATGGAAATTACAGAACTGAAAAGCACATATTTGTTAGTAGATGATGTGTGTGTGTGTGTCTGCGCGTCTTTTGATGCTTGTTGATTAGCTCTTACATGATCACTGCACTTTTTCTAATTTGGTACTAACACCTTTTCTTTAACTTTAAATTTGAATGATTCTGTTTTTCAGCTTATCATGAGGTTTTTGAAGTGTGTGTGTGTGTGTGTGTGTCTGTGTTGTGTATGTGTGCATGTGTGTGTAAGCACACACATGGAGGGGCAAATGGTGGAAATGAAAAGAATAAGAATAATTAAATTCCCAAGGGGAAATTCTCTAAAAAGAAAGAGGATGAGGCAGAAGCAACATTTAAAGATGTAATAGCTGAAAACCTTCAAAAAACAGTTAACAATTCAGAAGGCAAAACAAACCACAAGGAAGATTAATACAAAAAGTCTGCACTACCAGAATACAACACATTAAACTCCTAGAAGCCAAAATTTGCAGGAAATTTTTAAAACAAAGAAAATTGAAAGTCTCAAAAATGACAAAAAATAATTAGGATGAAAACTGAATTCTTAACAAAAACAATGTAATTGACTCAAACTTCTAAAATAAAAGACTACTAGCTTAGGCTTCCGTGCCCATAACAAAATCATTTCAGAACAGAGGTCTACTGTATTTTATTTTATAATTTTGAAGATTAACATTTTCATCTATCTGGAACTAATATTTTTCTATGCTGTGAGGTAATATTCTACCTTCGTTTTTTTCATATTGATAGTCTTCCCAATAAGACTAGACGGCCATTCCATTGCTACCCCTGGTCTACTTGTTCAGTTCTGTAACTACCACAAAACTAACACAACTAATGTAGTTTTCAGTACATTTAGTATCTACTGCACCAAGCAATGACACATTATTTTTCATTAAAAAAAAATCTTAGCTATTTCTGGTCTTTGCTGTTTCTATATAAATGTTAGAATCAATTTGTCAAGTTAAAAAAGAAAATTTAGATGATTTTTCCCATTCTTGAACATGATAAATGGCTGATTTTAGGAAGATGTTTTATGTCTTCAATGTAATTTTTCTGTAAGACCTTTCTTGAAGGCTGTAAAACATTTCTAAGTGCTTCATATTTTTCACATAATTTAATGATATTTTTTCACTTTGTTAACCATTTATTGTTGATTTATAGAAAAATAATTTATTTCTAAATAGAGTTTTATTCAAAAAGCCTGAGATATTTTGTTATAAATGCTAACAGTTTAGCTGTAGATCCTTGAAAATTTCATAAGGTACAAAAACAAATTAATTTTAAATCATGATAGTTTTCCTCTCCTTTTATCTTAATAAAATGTTTTCCTTTTTTTCCTGTTGATAAACTAAAATGTCAGAACTCCTTCATTTTTATTCCCAAAAGCATTGAGGATATTTTCAACATTTCTCCACTTAGTACTATCATTAGTACAGCTTTTTCCCCAGTGAATAACTCAGTAATATACCTTCAAACCTCAATCCCAAAAATTTTCACCAAAGTTGGATGATGAAATATCTTTTTTGCCATTGAAATGATTAAATAAATTTTCTTCTTAATCTACTGGTATAGAATGAAATCATTATAGTAAGGATTTTCTAACGCTAAATTCATTTGGTCATGGAGAAAAAGCCCAACCTGGTCAAGATGATTTTCAAATACTTCACTGAATTTGGTTTAATAATGTTTTGTTAAGAATGCTGCATCTGTGAAAAGAAAAAGAATGTTGTATCTGTGTTTATGGATGAGACTAATCAATTATTTTATTCCTCCTACTCTTGTTGTCAAGGGTTAAGCTAGACACATAAAATAAGTAACTGAATCCCACCCCCATTTTTATATGTCTGGGAATAATTTAAGTGTTTAAAAGAATTCTTCAGTTTATAAAAAATCTAGTCTTGAGGCCTTTTGCAGAAAGATTTTTTTAGCTATTAATTTGCTATCTTTAATGATTATGGTACCATTCAAACTTTTGACCAAAATTAAAACCTAAGAAAATTCAGCCACTGTTTCCATTTGTGTCTATAATAGAGACTCCCGAATACTATAAGATTTAAACGCTTTTACTTTTTACCCCCATTCACCGGACTTAAGACCAATCTAAATAAGACTTGCGCCAGGACACCTGTATCACAAGAGGCTCTGGTTACCCTTGGAAGGGAGAGAAGTGAGAAGCGCTGGCATGTTTCTCTTGGCTGAAGTAGCCATTCCCTGATAACTGCCATGTGCACATAGCTGGCGGTGCGTTCCTGGGTCTTTGGGCCTAACATCTTGGAGGGTAGGAAAAATATATATGGTTTTTCCTTTCCTAGTGATACCAGAATCTTCCAATGAAAAGCACCTTTGACCTCCATCAGGGCCTCCTGGTCTTTCCTACAGTTCGTATCTTTCTGGGAAACCTCTCTTCCACCACATAAGGTGCTTTCCCAACATCATGTTATGCCCATTGTTTTGAACACGTCTTTCTCACCCACTCCCTCATTCTGATACGACTACCCACTGCATTAATGAGGCCCAATGCAGAGTCCGGGCAGGCAGGGCGACAGTGCTCTGTGGCTTTTACTTCACACAAATCATTTCATATGTTTCACATTTAAGGGGGTTGGACTCAATCACTCATTCAATCTTTCGAAAGCTCTGCTGTGTTCTGGTGCCAGAGCCCATAATTACCATCAAACAGGTTGATTTCAGGCTGAATTGCACTGGAAAATGACATTTTCAATTTTTATTGGCACTTTGAAGAGAACATATTCTTCTCCAGTTATTGTACTTTTAACACTGAAACACTGAGAAATAGTCTTTCCATATGTATTATAAGAAAAATATCTAAAATTTAAGGTTTATCCCCTGCTCTTGTAATTTTTAACATTTTAGGCAAGCTCAGTGCCCATCAGACCTAGTTCTGCTACATTTCTTGATGCCGTATAGACAATTCATAATCAAAACCACTGGCGAAACTGCTGTCTCCTCTGCTTCTGCCAGAAAATTGGCAGAAAATTCTCATTTAAAGTTTGCAAGAAAAGCCCAGAGGAAGCTTACAGAAATCCTTTATGCTGTATTTCCCGGCAGCAGAATATTTTCCTGCCTTTGAAAATTCAATTAAATTTTATTTCAGTGCATGTGTGAAAACCAGGTGGCACCTCAAAATACCATCCCTATTCTGGTTGTCCTTATAGAAATACACTAGGATATTTTACAACAACTAGTATAAATCCTTTTGACTACTCTAGCAAAAATGTCACATCAAAGACCATGTGTCTGGAGTATTAATTTTCCCTCCAAACATAAAAGGAAAAAAGTTACCTACAGCCTGTCTTTCTGCACCCTTTACTTCACCAAGAAAACAATTATTCTGTCTTCCAGTGTGGTACCATTGCCTTTATATCCCCAAATCGCCTCCATGTCTGTCCTTCTAAGGGATGTTCAGGAAGGTTCAAGCCATCTAATTGTCAAGAGAATATTCCTCAACCAAATACTCATGCCCTCAGATTTTCTTAAATTCCACCCAGCCCCTGAGAACATCTTAAACTAACTTTGTCCTTCTTCCGAGGAGCTCTGACACTATCTCTTTGTAGATTTAAAAAGGAAAGGCGTTGGTTTCCATTCTTCCTTTACTTTTGTGAGGTTAATATTATTCTGATTGGGCCAAATCTCCCAAGAAGCCTGAATCAAAGAAAAATAAAATATGAAGGCATCCAGCAGCAGCACCAAATTTATGTATCTGAGATGTGGCTGGGTTTCCCCTGATTCTGCCAGGGCTAAAGTTTCAGGCACACTTCATCCTACTACTGTAGTGCATTGGTGGAGACCAAAACCACAGAACAACTCAGAACAGGAATCAGAGGGCAGAACTCTTTCAGCAGGTTGGTTAGAGCACAATGTTTTAGAGGATCCTCTTGACTTCTTAAAAAATCTAGTGAGGTAAAATGACTGCCTACACTCGCTGAGAAGGTTAATGACACATACAGACAGTGTTCCCCTTGTCCTGATCTCCCTGTACCATGCCATAATTATGCTACCATCCTCAGGGGCTAAACTTGACAAACCAGTGTAAATATCCCGCTGTGGGATGGACGCACGTGAAAGAGTTACAGATACGGGTCTAAAGATATGCAAGTGTGAGGCACAGCCTCTAACTGTCCCAGGAGAGGAAAGGTGATCTGAGTGCATTTAGCGTACAAAGAGGAAAATTAATTTTTGTGATTTCAACAATGTATGAGTAAACTTGAAGGTGCAAGACATGTGTTGATTTGATTTTCTTTTTTTCAGAACTAGGGACTGAACTCAGGCCCTTGTGCTTGCTAGGCAAGCACTTATTCTACTGAGCCATCTCCCTGGCCCCTTTGATTTGAAATTTTGCTGAGAACTTACAAAGTACTCACTGGCCTGTGAGCCTCACCTCCAGCCTAGCAGGCGCCCGCCAGCACAGGTGTGTGATGCACCCCAAGGCCTGCTCTGCTGAGGAATGTTCCTAGCATATTTTAAAAACAAACAAAAAACATGATAGCAAGGCTACCTAAGAACATTATGTCCTGGGCTGAAATAGGAGGTAAAGTACATGCTGTTAAACAAGTCTGAAAGTATTTGACCCGCTCACCAGTAAAAGTGTACTGAGCTCCTAATACGCACTATGACTGAAAACTACAGTGTGCCTTTAAATTTTAAGAAATTATTACAGTGAAAGGCACATTGCCATTAATCTTCCTCAAAATATTCCCCATTCACTTCAAACACACTTATCCCAGCATTCCTGCCACTTTCTGAAGTGGTTCTGGAAGTCTTCTTTCATGAGTGTTTTTAGTTGCACTGTCATGGTTGCCTCCATGTCCTAAATCAATTCAAAATGTTTACCTTCCATGGTTATTTTGAGTTTGGGGGAGAGCCAGGAGTTGTGTGATGCCAGATCCAGCGAAAAAGCGGAGGAGGGCACACAGCAGCGTTGCTATACGCCTGCCCTTCCACTGGATGGCACTCGGCAGCAGCACTCACCATATTTTTGATCACACTTCTCAAAGACAGCGGCCACTCAGGACTTCCAGAACCATTTTAGAAGGTGATAGGACACTGGGTTCGATGTGTTGGCGGAGGACTATTACTGACATTGTGTCTTTCTCGGTAATTTTTTTTTTTATTTAAACTTATTTTGATTACCTCTTATATATACCTGGGCTAAATCTTGAAAGCTTCAACTGTGAATACATAAAACACAGTCCTCGTTCTCAGTGAATTACAAATCACTGACTTCATTAGAAATCAGTGGAACAAGGAACACGTTCAGGTGTTTGCAGAGCCCAGGGCCCTGAGGATCACAATCACAGAGTCCATCTGTGGAAAACAACTAGCTTGGGGAATCTACGCAAATGCATCCGTCACTAAAAATAAAAAAAACTTGCGTTTACAGAGACAAGTCTATGCTCCAGAGATCCAAGTAGATTTAGGGATTCTTAAAGCCTTAAACTCCAGCATTCCTGAGTCACTGAAGGCTGATGACTGAGTCCCGTGGTAGGAAGTAAGAAGATGAAGAGGTGCCGGCTCACAAGCAAGAGGAGTGAGGCTGCGCCGACGAGAGGAGGGGAATGGCGGTGTGAAATGCTGCAGGTGTGTGAGATGGAGAAGGAAAAAAGACGGGTGCTTTGAAGGGAGTCTCTGGAGAGTGGTTTGGGTCAAATGTAAAGTGCAGATACTGACTTCAGTAGATAAAGTAAAGCCTTCATGGATAGGAAATGAAACAAATGCTTGACTGCCTCAAATCTGTCCCCAGGTTCACTTTTCTTCCCCAGTCCTACTTTGAAAAAACTTAGGCGAGGAGGAATGCCCTTGTTTAATTTTCTCTGAACATCTCCACAAATCAACCCTAAATATTAGCGTGTTCTGTGCATTTAACATGGTGTTTATTCAGCCCGTATCTCACCCTGTCAGGTGCTTCCAAGATGGGCAGCAAACCAGAGAAAGCATTTTGGTTCTGAATTACTGATATATTAAATGAACAAAAATCACTGGCATTCATAGGTGTCCTAGCAACACCTATTTATACACAGTCTTACGAAGTCAGCGTGCTGCCTTCACAGTAGACCAGTCTCGTAAAAGCCTTCCCACTGGCCTTCCGCGCTCTTGCATTTTCCTCCAAAGGAAAGCCTGTCTCTCCCGCTTCATGCGCAAACATTTCCACTGCATGCTTCTGGCCGAAGCCCTGCACTTCAAAACGATTGACAGAATATAAACTATTTATTGTAGTGCTTGGCAAGAGTTGGTGCTGAAAACATTTGCTTTTCTGTTCCTCCTTCCACTAGGTATTTATTAATGAACTATGGAGTGATTATCTAGTTGATGTTTTATCCTTTGTGTGTCTTCCATGATTACGTAAGGATGTTTATCTTTTCTCAGATGTCTTCTTTCTTTTAAAATTTTAGTTTTAAGTCCCTAGAAGTAAAAAGTCTGTTTAGTTTGCATTTTTAGACACCCCATAAATGCTTGTGGGTGACAATGGCTCACTACCCTCAGATGAATTAGAATACATAGTGCCCATAACTAATTGAATTATGAGTCTCTCATAATCATAGGATTAGCTGACAAGTCAAGGGATTAAATTTAGGCTGACCATAAATATAATTCCACAAGAAAATAATCATTTTTGCTTCCTTTGAAAATTGATGTGACCTTCCACTAACTTTCCTATTTCACTTGTCTCATTTCAAGATAAAAATTATGACTGGGCCTCAAAAGATACTGTAAAGTATTTGAAGTAAATATTTACAAAGTGTAACATTAAATACAATTACTGGGATTCAAAATAATCAAATTATGTTTTCATTTTAAGTAAGTACTACTTTCAATGCAATGAAATTATACCTCTTACATATGGCTTTTTACATTACATATGTCTATCTATGTATATATATCCATATATAGATATATAGAGATATTCCATATACATAATCTCCAACTTTCAACTTTTCAATAAATTGTATTTCCAGCAAACATATGTGACATTCTGGTCTTATTTCCATTAAACGACTACATAATAATGACATGAACATTCCTAACCCATGTTTATTATAAAGTAGCACCATTTTCACACTAAAAATAACTGCAGTAAAGTTGTACAAAATTCCATGATTGCTTCCAAAACTTTTTGTCAACATTTTAAACTACTCTTGTTCATGACAATAAAAGTTTTGAACCAAAGATGTTTGGAACGAAACTGAAACCATGTGAATCAAAGAAGATGGGAACAAGAATAATGAAAGTTGACTGATGTGAAGCCCACAAATCTCTCACAGTTTTAACCAAAAAAGCCACACAAAGTGATTGCATTTTCTTCTCTAAACAACCTCTCCCCATTTCTACCCATCAAATACACACCCCTACTAGCACCTTATGCTACATTTACGAAAATGAAAATTCTTGTCTTCTCCCTACCTGTTGAGGAAATGAGGAAACACTAACCCCAGTAACTACCTATTGCAAAGTACATGGTACTTTGGATAGCATTCAAGTATTACTGATGTGTTGTACAAAGTCTTCCTGCATTAGTCGGATTTCCTATTGCTGGGACAGACTGTCTGCCAGGCAGACATTTATGCTGCCAAGATATCTCCCAGGCCATGGAACACAATATCTGACACCCACAACTTAAAGAAGAAAAAGTTTGCTTGGTCTGACAGTTTCACGGAAATCCATACCTAGTCCAGGATCCAAGATAGTAATGTTATGGCAGAAGGACTCATGAAAGCAAAACTGTTAGTTCAAGTTGACTTGGAAGCAGAGCAGGGCAGCAGGACCAGAAAGAAAAGGCATGACTCCAAGGTCATGTCTCCATGACCCACCCAGTCGTACCTGGAATTGTGTTCTTTCAATCTGCCATGTGAATCCCAAACCCAAGCAAGCCAACACCCCACCCTAGTAGCCACATCCTGGTCCCCGTCAACATGGTGGTAAGATATGAATTCCAAGGAGCTTAGGCAGCCGCATCTCTGTGGCCTCCCTGGTTGCATCTCACACAACTTCTCTCTTGAGCTGGATCTCACTCATGCTCTGCAGATGTCCTCAGGAGATGTTCCACATTTTGCTTTTGAATGTGTACCTCAAGGTTCATACACTTGATGCTTATCCTCCATACAACAGTTTTAGGAGGTAGTGGGAACTGCAAGAGTCCATTAGGTCTCAGAGATGACGCGTTCCTGAATGGATTGGGGACACGATCATGGGAGCAGGCTCAGTAAAAACCAAGTATCTCCCTTTCCTGCTCTTGCCCTCTGACCTCCTCCTTTCTTCTGCCATAAGATGACACAACGCAAAGGCCCTCACTGTATGACAGGCTGCAGAATCACAAGCCAGTAAAATTCTGTACAATTTGTTACCATAGTGTGGTGTTCTGTTACAGCAACGTGAAACAGACTAAGATAAGAAGTAATCAAGATAATAGCCTAACACAACGTACTTTTTAAGCCAATAAATTATGGACCCTTAGTTGTTCATTTTGTAAGTATTTTTGTATTGAAACCAGGGCCAGGATTTTAAGTGAAGTAAGGTTTATTCTAGTAGATGTCAGATTTGTTCTTTATTTACAATTTTGACATGGTGTTTATTATGGATTTTTTGCACTAATTTTGATTTTTTTAAGTAGCTCACGACAATTTCCTTGAGATTTTTTTTTTAAATTTCAGTTTTATGTCCAAATTGAGTGTCTCACTCACTCTAATCTCAAGCCTACAAGAATGTAAGAAACAAATAAATAAACACAAGGAAATTACTCAATGTATACATAATAACTTATTGAAATTATTATCAGCAAGCAATGTTAATATCTAATATATTTTAAATGTTATTTTACATGTACAAATCCCACATGTAACATAGTATTATAAAAAGCAATACAATCATTGCTTCAGGAAGGGTTAGTAAAATACACAAAATAAGCTATTAATAAAACACTGGCCAACCCAGCAGCAAGCAGGTCCACTTGCTTGCCTCGTTGGTGTGACTGTGTTGTGCCTAGTCTAGCCGGTCCATCTCATGACCAAATATCACACAGGCTGGGCCACCTCTCTCCTTATCATCTGCTGCTCACAAAGCAATGCAGCCTCTTAGAAAGATGCAGGTGCTTTCAGTATTCCTAAGTATATATATTTCCAGCCAAGTACTTCACCTTTCTTAAAAAGCAAATTCTTTCTTGATTCTTCATAAATGCCAGATTCTTTGGCTTTGTTTCTATTCAGAGTAAGTTTCCCCCACCCTGCAAAGGTACCATCTACCAGGCCCTTCCTATGAACCAGGTCCAGAGGGCAGTAATGTTACAAATATATAACCCCAATGCACAAAGATCTCAGTTCATACTGAGCTAAGGAAGTGTGGGAGTTTTTGAGATTTGAGACCTAAAACTGTTAAGAACAATTTTTTTCATTTCCCCTTTAAGGTGTGCAAAGCCCCAACTGAAACAATTCTTTCTCTGCTTTAAATTGCCTGGGTATGTCGTCAATGTTTTCCAATAGGTGAATGGGCTGTAATGATACCTATGGCTTTTAAAGACTTTTTTTTACAGACATTCAGTGTCGCCACAATTACCATTCAAAGGTATTTGAAGGTAAGCCTTCAAATTACAGTTGTAAGAAAGGAGGAAAGGACACACACACACACACACACACATACACACACACACAGACAAACACACACCTCGTATCCTGTGTTTGCTTTATTTACAATAAAAACAGCATGTTGTTTTTCATTGTGCTGTACTTGCTGTACTGTGCTGTGTATCTATTCGCTATAATCACCTATGGTAAGAAAGCTCTTTTGGAGCTGGCAGATATGCCTTTCAGACTTCATAAAACAAACAGCTAAACATCCACCATATCTTAGAAAATAAAATAGGCTTACCACACATCTAAGTTTACAACATAGGGGCTGGGGAGATAGCTCAGTGCACAAGTGCTTGCCTAGCAAGCACAAGGTCCTGAGTTCGATCTCTGGTTCCACCAAAATAAATAAATAAATAAAATAAATCTTTCTAAGCTTACAAAGATCTTACTAATGACTATTTGCTTTAAGTCTCCCACCCCAATACCTAGTGCACATCACAAACCTGAAGACAAACAAGAAATAAATAGAACCTAAGGTATAACTATGAAAAATAGGACCCATGGGCCAAATTCATCTCATTGATTTTTTTCTTCTTCTGTGGAACCAGGGATTGAACTCAGGCTTGTGCTTGCCCGGGAAGCATTTATTCTACCGAGCCATCTCCCTGGCCCCAAATGTTTGTTGAAAGTTAGATTTCACTGGATCGCATTCAGTCAATTTACTTATTCTATTGTCTGTAGCTTTGAATAGTTGCTACAGAAACCTATGGCCAGCTAAATCCATAATGTTTTCTGACCAAATCTTCTGAGGTGCTTCAAATCCTCAGTACCAGGCCCTCTTCTTAATTACTTTTCTCATTGTTGAGATAAAATGACCAACATCCAATGTTGACAGAGAAAACATTTATTGAGCTCACAGTTTGTAGAGATTTTAGTCTAAAATTTGCTATCTCAAAGAAAGGTAGATGGCGGACAGGCATCAGAGAAGAGAAACAATTTTTAGCAGGCAGAGGATAGCAAAGCAACAAAGGATGACCACGTAGCTGTTTCTATTCCTTATACTTCTCCAGGCTGCAGGGTAGCACTCACACCTTTAATTCTAGTGCTTTCGATCACAACATGGCACCATGAATCTACTGCAACATCATCAACTCCACATCCAAGCAACTCTAAAAAAGCCCCACCCATGACTGTATTGAGGCTCTGGAGGAACATATAGACATAAGCCATAATATTCTCTATAGTAGTAGATTAATCCATGCATCTAGGATTGTAATCCAGTTCTGGACTCCCCACACTACAAACAGATAATCAACATGACAGGAGATTCATACACCATCCTAGTCATATCATTAACCCTTCCTCATATTCTCTCATGGTCTAAAATCTGATGTCTTGCTGAAACAAAATGTGTAACACCCCAAATCAAAGAAGTAAAGATTTGTTTCAGCTCACAGTTGGTACAGATATTCATCTAATTCTAAAGCAGGGAGGAATGACAGAGGAGTGTCATAGAGCATAAATAGTCCATGGCGTAGCAAGCAGAAGGCAGTGGAATAGTAAGCAGCAGCAAGCCTCCCTTTACCTCTTATCCTAACCAGGCTGCCAGTCTTCTGGGTTGTGCTACTTAGAGCTACATTAATTCCAATCAGATTAATTTGTATCACACACCCTTATTCCCAATATCATACACTCTATATCTAGAAAGCTCTATAAACCATTCTTTGTGAGTACATGAGTCTTTGTGAAGACATCTAGCCACCAGCCATAACACATAGAGACCTAGTCTTCTGGATGGAAAATTAGAGAAAAATAGCCTTTGGACCTTGAAGGAAAGGATCCTGTCATGTGCTAGTCAGAACTATCATAGCGGTGGAAATCTAAGTTGTAATTCTGATTGAAAGAGGAATAAACCATCTTCAGATGCCTGTAAACTCATTTTACTGAAAAGCTCAATACACATAGTCTCAGGAACCCTCCAGAAGTAATCATAAATGGAGGCCTAAACCCAGGACTCCACTCCAAGTAGATGCCTATGGCAGCTGCCAAGGCAAATCTTAGAAACACATGCATACATGGACATGTAATCTAGCTATTTTCTTTCTTCTGCTGCTAGCTTAAGGCTTTATTTCACTATTATTTCTGTATTATTACTAGGGCTCCTACTTTTAATGCTGCTTTTTGTACCCCTCACAATTTCATAGGAGACTAATATCCAGCCACAAATTACTCATATGTTGATCAAAGATAAGCTTGGGTTTGTGTACACTTTCATTGGGGAATCATCTAGCTTCCCATGGTACTATTCTTTGCAATAAATCGGTTTTCTTTGGTAACTTGATTTGACTTCAAGTTCGTATTTTTGGAATACTGAAAAACATCACAACATGTCAGACAGCCAGTAATCTTGCCCATGTTTAATCCATCTCATTACACTGTACGCAGAAAGAAGATTCCGGCCAGGCTTGGTCATGCGCGCCTATTATCCCAGCAATTGGGAACTGAGGCAGGAAGACCACCATGCATTTCAGGCCAACCTGGACTATAAGTGAAATCAAGGCCAGTTTGAACTATATAGTAAAACCATGTTTCATAAAACAAACAAAACATAGATTCCTATCTATGCCAAAATAATATTCTTGAACCATCCCCAGGAGATAGTTTTTTTTTTTTTTTTTTCAAATATTCAGATGGATTTTGGAAAAAAAAACCTAGAAAATGGTAGTAGGCTTCATATATCTTTAAAATAACCCTGCTCCTTTCTGACTTTAGATCAATTTGAGAATATTTTAAAGTATCTTTTTTTCCCCCTAGTACTAGAAAGCCAACATGCTATATTAAGCTACATCTCTAAATCTTTTACTTTTTTGACAGAGTTTCGTGATTTGCCAGTCTGGCCTCAGATTTTTGATCCTCCTGCTTGGCTTCCTGAATAACTGGGATTACAGATATGATCTATCATGCCCACTTGTATGTGTCACATCATTCTTGAGGAGTCACACAAAAAACGGTAAAACAGATTTGACAACCTCACAGGAATGTTTGACAACCACATAGCAACCCAAACCAAACCATTGCACAGTTCTCAGGATCCAGCATTAGATTTGTGGAAAAAAGTTTACTGCCTATTACCAAAACTCAGGCAGGGACCTGCACCTGGCTAAGCTGACTCCCAACTTCAGCTTGATCTCTCAGATTATCTAGAGTCTACTTTGCCCACCCCTCTAAGAAAAATATTTTAAAATTTTTAATTAAAAAAAAAGAAAAACTAAGTTTCACTACCAATGCTTTCTGCATTGGTTCTTCTTTTCTCGGGTTTATGAGATGATTAGAAATCATGCAGAAACCTACAGGCACTGTTCAGAAAAGAGCCAAGCAGTCACCAAGGCAGTGAATTCCTTGCGTCACGTGTTCATGAACTTAGACAAGAAGTAGTTCGAAGTAAAGCCATATGAGATGGTGTTGAACACTTTTTTTTTTTTTTTTTTTTTTTTGTCTTTTTGAGACAGGGTCTCACTATGCAGTTCAGGCTGGCCTTAAGCTCACTTTGTAGCTCAGGCTGGTCTCAAACTCACAACAATCCTCCTGCCTCAGCCTCCCGAGTGCTGGGATTACAGGCATGCGCCACCACGCCCGGCAGTGTTGAACTCTTGAGGGAGAAGATACACTATTTTAAGGAAAGAAGGTTGTGCATACATGCTTATAGATTTCTTGGGGATTTTTAATTTTTGAAAGATATGACAAGCAAACAAAGAAATTGAAAATTAGATAATATTGTGAAGGCTGGCAACATAGCTCAGTAGATTAATCTCCTTCTTAGGCAAGCACAGTAACCGGAGTTCAATCCCCAGCACTGCAAACCACGCTAGCCCCACTGCCAGGTGCACTGAGCCAGCTACTGAGTCCAGGTGTGGTGGTGCAGGCCTGCGATCCCAGTGCTGGGGAATCAGGGCCTGGGGAGTTAGCTTAGTGGACTAAGTGCTTGCCTGGCAAACCCAAGGTCCTGAGTTCAGTCTCTAGTACCAACAAAAGAAAAAGGTGGCCACTAGGAGTCTGAGCTGCATAGTGAGATCCTGTACAAAGTATATAATTTTTAAAAAGATACTGTCGTCTATGTTTTTTTTCATTTACAAAATACATAAAAATTTTTTAAAAGATAACTTTTTTAAAATTTTGTATATTTATACAGGGTCTGCTTGCTCTGGATTATCACCTCTTGCTAATCTTACTGCTGCAGACCCCTTCGGTCAGCACTTGTCTCTGGTCCTGATTTTCTTCATCTACCAGCGGGAGCAAGGACAGGTCTTGTCTTCGGCATCCCCCAAAACTGTAGATCTGGATAGAAAACCATGTGTGAAACCACACAGAAATTTCTTCTTTGGGAGTAGTGTCTTTTGTGTTTTGTTTGGTTTTGTGTGAGTGTGTGAGTGTGTGTGTGTGTGTGTGTGTGTGCGTGCTGTTTTTGTTTTTATTTATTTAGTATTTATGTACTTATTTTTATGTATTTAGAACAGGGTCTCACTACACAGCTTAGAATTATAGTGCTCCACCTGACTCAGCTTCCCCAGTGCTGGGATTTGCAGGCATGCTGCATCACACGCAGTCTCCATAGCCATCTCAGTGCACCCCAGGGACGGGGCCAGCATGCCACAGTGCGGATCGAACCCCAGCCACTGCATCTGCCTATTTCATTTCTTTCTTTTTCTTTTCTTTCTTTTTTTTTTTTTTTTTTGTCTTCTCTGTTTAAATTTTTTCTCATATTTTTACTCTGCTTTTTTCCTCCTGTTTTTCTTTTTTTCATCAGTTTTTCCTCTTATTTTTATCTAATGCTGTAAATATCCTTCTATTTTCTGATATCCTTTGTATCATTTCTCTTTCCTCATTCTAATAGCAAGAATTTTATTTTTGTTTTGTTTTGTTTTCTGTGCAGGGTCTCACTATGCAGCTTGGACTCCTAGTGATCCTCCAGAATTTAAAGTTTCAAAGTTTTCCTTTTGAAGTCCCCCATTCCCAAACCCTGTATCATTAATAATATAACTACAGAGCTCTGTTAATCTCTTGATAGTTGACTATAAAGTTACTATTAAATTCTTTCTACCATTAATGGAGATATAGCTGTCACATTTAGTATATATTAGCTACATATCAATACCTGGGTTGTCTTAATGTTTGTACCATAATTGTGTACTTCTTCCCTATGCTTAAGAGTGGCATTTATAGTATGTTAAATGGTCTATTTGTCTTGGACAATGATACTACAGTAGATTCTCTTAATAATAACAGAGTCCCACAGTTTTCACTATGTCTCTGTAAGCAAATACGCAGATTACATTTGTGATATAATCAATGTAAAAGTAGAGAAGTTCGTTCTTGGGTTAACTACCCTGCATCCTCCCTCCCAAATTAACTAAGATAGTCAAAACTTGGGACTATGGCAAATACTTACAGATAGCTACACACTAAGTACATCACTGAAAAGCAACTAAGGAGGTCTCTGCACTAACAGCAAGTTCTTTAGACTATAAACATCAATAAATCTCAGAATAAAACAAAACAATAGAAACATGAGAAGGCAAGACAACAAAAGGCCTCCCAAAACTCCAAACTGCTTTGAAGTCAATACAGGTGCCTAGGGGCAACACAGCATAGAGAAATACCAGAAATACTGAAAACACTAACAGAGGAGATCAGAAAATTGATCAAAGAGGTACTCAGCAACATTGCAAACAATGTAAGTAAATACACAGTGGAAGTAAGAACCAAATAAATGCAGGAGCTTTCAGAAGACTTTAGTGAAACAAAAATAAATGGGCTAAACAAAATGATATGAAGTATAAGTGATAAATTTACCAAAGAATTAGCACCCGTGAAAAGATTTCAATTAAAACTGTAGGAGACTAAAAATTATATTGAAAGTTTAGGCATCAGAACTAATCAATAGTAGGACAGAATTTCAGAACTAAAAGACAATGATGCCTTTAAAGACCAAGTATTCAAAGTCATCTTAAAAATAACAAGAGAACATGAAAAGGGCTCCAACAATCACCAGATGATGCAAAGATTAATCTAAGAATAACTGGAATAAATGAAAAAGAAGAAAGATACACAAATGGTATTTAAAAATATCTTCCATGAAATAATGACAGAAAACTTCTCAAATATAGGGAAATGAAAAACATACAGATAAGTGATGCATACACAACCCCAAAAAGCAACAAAAGAGAACCTCTCTTCACCACACAGTACTCAAGGTACTAGAAGTAGCAGAAACAAAATCTTCAAAGATGCTAGACAAAGGTAACAAAAATGAAGTGTTCTAAACCTTATAGATAACAATTTCCAATCCTGGCATGCATCCTGAAAAACTTTCCTTCAGAATTGACAGAGAATGCAAGGATGGTTTAATATTTGCAAAACTGTAAATGTAATACACCACATTAACAGAGCCAAAAACAAAAGTCATACAATATTCTCAACAGATGAAGAAAAAGCTTTTGACAGAGTCTAATTTATTCATCATAAACACTACAGAGAATCAGAATAGATAGTCTTTACTTCAACCTCATAAAAGTCATCAATGAAAAAATCAATAGCCAACATCATACTCAATAGACAGAAATTAAAAGCCTTAACTTTAAAATCAGGAACAAGAAAAGGAAGCCCATTGTCACCACACCTGTTCAATATAGTTTTGGAAACATTAGCAAGAACAATTAGAAAAGAGAAAGAAAATGATTGGAAAGGAAGAAGTAAAATTTTCATTATTTGCAGATGACATGATACTATACATAGAAGACCCCAAAACCTCTGCTAAGAGACTTATAGATTTAAT
This sequence comes from Ctenomys sociabilis, assembly GCA_004027165.1. Lineage (NCBI taxonomy): Eukaryota > Metazoa > Chordata > Mammalia > Rodentia > Ctenomyidae > Ctenomys > Ctenomys sociabilis. The sequence goes on along the minus strand of PVKA01004932.1, from coordinate 49,169 downwards.
AACCAAATTCAGTAACATAGCAGGGTACAAAGTCAACACTTAAAATTCAATAGCATTTCTATACATAAACAACAAATCTACCAAGAGAGAAATTATGGAAACCATGCCTTTCACAATAACACTTAAATGAAATATTTAGGAATAAATCTCACAAAGGGAGTAAGGTTTATACAGTGAAAATTATAATATTCTGAAAAAAGTGATAGAAAAGGATTTCAGAAAATGTAAAGAAATTCCTTGCTCCAGAATAGAAAGAACCAACATTGTGAAAATGTCTGTATTTCCAAAATTGTTACACAGATTCAGTGCAATCCCAATTAAAATATCAGTAGTACACCTCAAAGATCTAGAAAAAATATTCATAAAATTCACCTGCAACCAGAAGAAACCTAGAATAGCAAAAGCAATCCTGGGTAACAAAGGAAAGGCAGAAAGCATCATAATCCCTGATTTGAAATTATACTACAGAGCTACTATGATAAAATAAGCATGGTACTGGCAAAAAAAAAAAAAAAAAAAAAAACCCTGAGGATCAGTGGAATGGATTAGAAGATATAGACACAGCTACCAGCACATTCAGCCACCTTATCTTTGATAAGGATAAAACATGTTCATTGGAAGAAAAGATAGCCTCTTTAACACATAGTGCTGAAAAAACTGGCTTTCCACATGTGGAAGGCTTAAAATAGACCCACACCTATCACCATGCACAAAATTACAATCAAAATGGATCAAAGATCTAAATATTAAAACTAAAACACTACATTTTCTGGAAGAGAAAGAAGGTACATACTTTAAGGACCTAGGGTTAGGCAGAGTTCATGAGCAATAATCAAACTGCATGGTAAATACTTCAAAGAATCAACAATTAGAATCTCATCTTTTTGAAAAAAGATGTTCAAAACAAATCACCAACAGAGTAAAAAGAAACTCACAAGATGGGAAACAATTATAGCAGACTGTTCTTCAGACAAAGGGCTCCTATCTAGAACATATAAAGAATTTTTTAAAATCGAGCCACCAAAATTCAAAGACCAAATTCAAAATGGGCATCTGAGATGAATATACATTTCACAAATGAAGATACACAAATGGCAAATAAATGCATGAAAAAATGTTCAACATCATTGGTTATTCCAGAGACATAAACTGTAACAACAATATCATCTTACTCCAGAAAGAATGGCAGTCATCAAGAAGTCAGCCAGTACCAAATGCTGGAGAAGCTGTAAGGAAAAAGTAATGCATCATTATTGGTGGGAGTGCAGGCGGCTGTTACAACCATTATGGAAATCAGTATGAAGATTCCTCAAAAAGCTCAGATTAGAGGTTCCATTCAAGCCAGCTATTCCCCTCTTACGTATTTTTCCAAAAGAACTGAAATCATCATACCACAGTGATAAATGTGTGCCCATGTTTATAGCAGCACAATTTTCCATAGCTAAATCTGGGAAACAACTGAGGGTAACTGGGATGCAGAAAAAAGACAAATGAAAGAACGTAAAAAAAAGATACATTTGAGTATATATGTGGAATGGGTTGGATAACTGTGTTACCAATTTCTGCTGGTCTTTTGAAAGGAGCAGTTAGTGCTTAAAAATATTTTTACACTGATTTTTTTCCTCTTTTGAATTTCTTGTAACTTCTTCTTTAAATGAATCTTACATATTTATATCTGGTTATGTGAACAACTAGTTATAGGATCATGTAATACAGCAACCATTGAGAATTCCTATTACTTTGTTTAGTGAAATCTTATATCATTTCTAGTGCTGTTTTATTCTTTATATGTATTCCTTAAAAATAAAAAAATAAATTTATGGAGAAATAGGATGTTTCCCTGACAAGGCACATCATAAGAAATTCATGAACAAGCCAGCATTATAAAAACAATTCTCAAGGATAGTCTAGTGAAGCCAACAATGCCAATAAATAAAATAAAGAACATACCTGTTCCTAACAAGCAGCTAAGCAGAAGGGGAAAAAAAAGGAAATCAACAAAACAAAATAATGTAATGACAGGAAGACATCCAACCTTCTCAGAAATAATCTTCAATGTGAGCCACCTCAGTTCCCCTAATCAAAAGAAACAGATGGGCAAAAGGATCAAGAGACAAAATCCAGTGATAATAAGTACACAAAAACACATTAAATTAAAATAGAAACTCACAGCTCAGCACATTCACAGTGGAACCATGATTTGTGTGTACTTGCTGGGGCTCTGATTTAAAGTCAGTCATCCTACTGGCTGAAGCCATCAGTGGTACCTGGGTGACTATCTGAAAGAATGAGCATTGCTGTGACTGTAAACGAAAGCAGAACACATTATATAAGGTTCTGTACACACTACACAAATCAGCCATCTTTATGGATAAAGTGTTTCAAAGAAATTCACAAATATAATTTTTTAATAAATAAACTCAATAAATTTCTTTTAATAAATTTCTTTATTATTATAATGATTTTTGTGATTTGTATGAACATTATTAATAATTATACTGGGCAATAACTATTCAAATTCAAGAAACAAGTAACTAGATTTGGTCTATGGATAGACATTTTATTAGTTTTATTAGTGAAATAACTAATACAAATGATTACATCCATCTGCACAACCAGAGATGCAAGCTACCCGACTGGATAGTCATTTGTGCACCAGCAATGTTTCAAGCCAGCAAGAACGTGTTATCAAAGGATGGAAAACAATATTCCATGCAACAGGAACTCAGAAGAAAGCAGAAATGGCTATCTTAATTTTAGACAAAGTGGATTTCAAGCCAGATTTGATCAAAAGAGACAAAGAAAATAACTACATATTGGTTAATGAAACAATCCAACAGGAAGAAGTAACAATTATAAATATACATGCACCAAATACCAACACACACAACTTCATAAAACATGTGTGAAACATCAGATAAAAATCAATAATTTATAATAAATTTCAATACCCCGTTGTCACAAATAGACAGGTCTATTAGAAAAAACTATCAACAAAGAAATGTCAGAGTTGATCCAAACCTTTGAACAAGTGCACTTAATAGATAACTACAAAGTATTTCATCCAAAGACAACATTGTATACTTGGACTTTCTCCACAGCAGACCACATTCTAGCCCAGAAAATATGCTTAAGTAAATCAAAAGAATCTAAATTATCCCACATTTACCATCAGGCCATAGTGCAACAAAACAGAAATAAATGGTCAAAGAAACAACAGATGCTGTGCAAACACATGAATTAAAAAATATCCTCTTGAATAATCAGTGGATGAAAGGAAGAAATCAGATAGCTGTTCTAATCAAATGATGATGCCAATACAACATCTTGAACCACAGAACACAGTGAGTCCTAAGAGGGCACTGAAGTAGGGCATTCCCACCTCAAGGACACTTCAGTAAGTAACTTAACGGTTCACCTCAAGGTCTTTGAAAACTCAAAGCTATTACAAGGAAAAAATTATAAAGATCAGAGGAGAAATTAATGAAATTGATACATTAAAAAAAAAAAACACACACAAAGAACCAATGTATTGAAGAGTTGGTCCTTTAAGAGATTAACTATAGCCCAGGAAGACAAAAGTTGCAAATGACCCCAAGCACTTTTCAAGAACACTATTAGCACCACATTGTTCAACTCTTCCATATACAGTAGGAAAAAATAATTTGCTTTCCAAGACAATGAATTCCCTCACTCAGACCTCTTCCTTTGTTGCCTTTATCTGCCCTACCCTACCATAAAGGCCTCTGCATTGAAAAAGTCACTTTAAACTAGACCCTGAATCTCAATTTTGATGTGTTTTCTGAAGACACTACTGAAGCACTGGCAAGGTAGGCCTTTACGAAAGTAGGAGTGAATCCAGCTTTATGAGCAAAAGGTCGTTTGGGTGATATTTTCAAAGAGCCAGAATTCAACCATTTGCATTTTACTACTTCTAATTTACCAAATTTACATTAAAATACAAATTTAACCATTTGCATTTTACTATTTCTAATTTACCAAATGCTCCAAAAAAAAAAAGTAGACACTGAAGGCATGGTCCTCCTAAAGTTTGGAGTAATGTTTGGGAAACTTGTCTCCTATCACTTCTATTGACACTGTTTCTTCTACTTTAATTTCTGTCACTTTGTGCAAAACAGTTGACTTCTTCATTCTCCCTGCTGTCCAGCCAGGGATGTTGTGTTCATCACTTCCCCACTGCTGGAACAAAACACCTGACACTCACAATTTAAAAGAGAAGAAGTTTAATTTAGCTCACAGTTTGGGAGGATTCAGTACAGGGCAAGTTGGCTCCAAGAAACAGTGTGGCAGAAGGCCTAGGGAGGGAAGCTCTTCCTCTCATTTCAACCAGGAAACAGAGGGACAAGAAAGGAACCACAGACAAGAAGACACCCTTCTAGGGGTCGAGGAGATGCTCAGTGCTCAGTGGTATAAGCACTTCCCTGGCAGATGCAAGGGCCTGAGTTCAATCCCCAGTTCTTCAAAAAAAAAGACACCCTTCTGGATCACACCCCTAAGAGACCTTCCTCTTCCAAGCAGGACCTAACAGCACACCGAAGTTTGAACTAATCAGTGGTCTAGTCACTTTCCAAACACATAGGACTTCTGGAAGCATTTTAGATCTAAACCACAATAGAGGTTTTGTTGCTGTTTGTATTATTTGTTTTGCTTTTGAGGCACTGGGAATTGAACAAGAGACCTTTGCAATGAGATATTTTCCCAGGTTTTTTTTAATTTTTTTTAATTTTGAGATAGGGTTTCATTAAGTCACTAAGTTGCCTGGGCTTGGCTTGGACTTGTCTTCCTGCTGTATCAGCCTCCCAGGGTTCTGTGCCACTGCACTGAGCTTAACTAAAGAATAAGATATTATTTCACTCTGATTATTCCCATAATTACATAGTGCACAGCTGATGAATAGATGTGGGACACCACTTTGATTAGGTTCTAATGCATACCTAGTCTTACTTCCCTTTGAATAAATTTCATTAATATAGAATATTGAACATAAAATCTGGAATACAAAATCTAAAAAGATAGTTATCAGCAACAACGCTGCCCAAGTGAACCAGGAATACAAAGATATAGAGAAGACAGAAAAAACAGATAGCAATAGAGGTAGAGGTAGAGGAAGAGACATAAATATTCTAGACTTGGCATTTTGAAGGTTGTTATAAGAGTCAAAATATCTTAGGCTCTCTTCTTAGCTATCTACCATGGCTATAACTCACCTTAACTAGGAGTTTAATGTTATGTAGTAATTTTAATTAGTATTTATTTACTTCATAAACAGAACTCATAACATTACTCGCTCTTTAGTATTATTATTAAAGTGATAACAGCTTCTAATGAATAAATATGAGCAGGCATGAGGATCTACTAAAACCATCACCCTTAAATAGAACTGAAGGAAAAAATAAGGAAATCAGTATTACAGGAGATCAGATTAAAACCCCAACCCGGTCCCAAAAAGAGACAGATTAGGAGAATATCTTACAGAAAACAAAATATCTCTTTACTTGATGATTCATTGATGTTTATTTATTACCACTTGCTTTTCACCTTCTAAACATCTAAAAAATACAACAAATAAAGTAGAGTGAATAGGGCCAGGGAGATAGCTCAGTGGAATAAGTGCTTCGTTGGCAAGCACAAGGGCCTGAGTTCAAACCCCAGTTCCACAAAAAAAAAAAAAAAAAAAAAGTAGAGTGAATAAAGAGCTAGAGCATATGTACCTAGTACCTATCAGTGTCATCAAAGCTCTAGTTTAAATGATGTCCTAGTACTAGGACAGTTATTCTGCTTACAAATTACCTGTGTAGGCAAATAATGGAAGATAAAACAAAAATCACCTTTGAAAAAAGCTATCATCCTATATTCTAAAAAATAATTCTGTCTACAGCTTTCCTATTCAAAATCCTTACTTTAGGGCTAGGGATTTAGCCCAGTAGCACAGCACTTAGCTGCCAAGCATGAGGTCCTCAGTTTGATTCCCAGACCCACAAAACAAAGACAAAAACAAAATCCATTCTCCAAACTCCTTATTTTATGACTTTTCAAAGATCTTTCCCACAATGTGTGAAGAAAAGCAGATATCAGCCCATTGATGAAATAACTAATTAAAATTGTCTTATTTGAGTTCTAGGGTACTAAGACCTATTATAGTTTTCAATAAATGTACCTTAGTTTTTCATTGTTTGATGTCATTAGTGTAGCTCACTCTTGTTTTTAATTTTTCAGTATGTGCATGAACCTAGTAATAATCCAAGATTATGGAGAAAAGTAATACATGTGTCAATGCTGCTGACATAACTACAATTAAAAAAAAACTCCCCACAACCTATGGATATGTAGATAGATAGATACATACATACATACATAGATACATACATAGATAGATAGATGGACAGATAGACGAATAGATAAATTTTTGAAAAATATTTGTGAGGAGACGAGGTACTAGAGTTTAGGAGGTAGGGAAAGAACCCAAAGACCTCCTATTTTTATTTTTTGTTTTTACTTTTCTAAAGTGTTTCAGTATGTTCAAACTAACCTCAAACTTGCCACATTGTGTACCCAAGCTGGCCTCAGATTCGGAGTGTTCTTCCTGCCTCAGCTTCCCAAGTGATGCAATTACAGGCATTCACCACCATATCTTGCATGAGACTTTTTAAAAATAGAACTTGTTTAGCAAGTTTGGCTCTGGAACCACATAAATATTTTATATAATTATAAAATGGAATTCCATTTAGAAAAATAAATCTCTTAAAATAAAATGAAACAACTGTAAATGTGTGCTCAGTTTGTAATGAAAGCACAGGAATGAGATCTATTTCAAGTACATCTAAAACCCAATGACACACCATCAGTCAAATGGCTACTAAGGATAAAGAGGGATGCAAAATCTAAACAAAAATTGTATACTTTTCAAAGATCATTTTTTCTTAGATTGTTAGTATTGTTAATATAAAGTGTGTGTGTGTGTGTGTGTGTGTGTGTGTGTGTGTGTGTGTGTGTGTGTGTGTTTGCTCTGGAACAAAAGGAATAATTGGCCGTCATGGTGTCTTTTTACCTGGTGTGCTAGTGCATGCTTGTCTTTCCAGTTACTCAGAGGATCACTTGAAGCCAGAAGTTTGGGAGCAGCCCAGCAACACAGCAAGATCCTATCTTTAAAAACATAATGTGTTTCACACACATTGGTGTCATTAAGCAACTATATTTTCAATTTGCAAAGAAAAAAAATGAAATCAAAAGCATTATTACTTTAGTTTTCAATTGCATGTACCAGGATGAAGGCATAAATGTAACTAATCCTTTTTTAAAAAATCTGTATTTGCAAATCTATTTTTTAACAGCTATAAGCAATCACGGAACCAGAAGACATGCTCCCTCTACGTGAAGACACTATTAGGCAAGACTAGGATTGCTTGGAGAAGGGCTAGTCCACCTATGAGGAAAGAGATAAAACAAGACAACCCTGACACACCTTATCAGAAATGAGGACACCGTCAAAACCTCCTAGAGTCATATCCTGGACTCAGGATATATTGTACAGACACTTTTGAGCCAGGAATTGATCAATTTGAGTGCCAAAAAGAAGAGCTACAATGAAAAGAATCATGACTTTGAACACTACAAATCCTCAGGGGTCACCTTTGTGGAATGCAGCAAAGCTAACTCATTGTTTTGACAACAGATAAGTACAAAGGAATAATTAAGCAATAGTTTTGCCTTTTTTCTCCTTGGTAATGCAAATTAGGCTCAGGGACCAAGCTCTGAGCCTCATCTCTAGCCCTTTCTGAACTTCATTTTGAGACTAGATCTCATTAAGTTGCCCAGGCTGTCCTAGAATTTATGATCCCCTGCCTCAGCCTTCTGAGAATTGCAAGAGTGGGCCACTGATCCAATTTCTACCTTTCTTGTATGAACTGAGCCTCACAGCAGTTGATGAAGCGTCTCTTTAAAAAATACATTCCAGCCGGGCGTGGTGGCGCATGCCTGTAATCCCAATTACAGCACTCGGGAGGCTGAGGCAGGAGGATTGTTGTGAGTTTGAGACCAGCCTGAGCTACAAAGTGAGCTTAAGGCCAGCCTGAACTGCATAGTGAGACCCTGTCTCAAAAAGACCAAAAAAAAAAAAAAAAAAAAAAGTACATTCCAGGGTCAGCAAGGAAGCTCAGCGGACTAAGTGCCTGCTTAGACAAGCTCAGGGATCAGGGTTCGATTCACAGCACCACATGCCACACTGGCCGAAACCTGGGTGGAATCTAAGCTGTGGAGTGAGACCCTGCACCAAATACAATAAATAAACAAACAAATAAACAAACAAATAAATAAATAACATTTTTAAATGCCTTCCAACTACTATTTGTGAGGCTGAGACAAAAGGATTTTGAATTACCCTGGGCAAGTCAGTGACACCCTGTTTCAAAATAAAAAATAGAAAGGCCTGGGAATATACCCTTTAGCTCAATCCCCTAATAGCAAAAAGAAGGAAGGGCGGGAGGGAGGGAGGGGGAGAGAGAAAAGAGGGAGGGAAGGAGGGAAGGGAAAACAATATTCCAACTAACAATGGAATAATAGCTTTGTCAACTTTTCATGAATTAATGGGTCTAGAGCTGAAGTTCCCAGTGTGATAGCCACTAGCCACACATGACTACTCATGTATACTTTCTTTTTTTATGAAGAAGTCCATGTCTTGGTCCCACTGGCCCTATATCCAATGCTTGGCAGCCACCTGCAGCTGCTGGCTCCCAGGTTAGATCTAGAGATACAGAGCACTTCCATCACCATGGAGACTTCTGTTAACGCTGCTCTGAAGAGTCTGCTCTAGACAGCGGACTTCGGCTCCTGCCAAATACTGAGTGGTGAAAGTACACAGCAGCCCCTTGCCAAAGGAAAGAAAAGGCCTGAATAAAATTAAGTCTCTGGATCTAACTACTGATATACAGGAAATACAGGGGACAGAGGAATGTGTTTCACAACACCATGGGAATCTAATGAGCAAATGCTAGACCATGTTGCGCTGTACAAAACACTTCTCAGAATAGAAAAAGTTCAATTTCATCAACAAGAATATTGCAAGAAAAAACCTGATAGAGGACGGACATTTTAAATTTCATAGATTTAAGAAACAATCCAGTGCAGACCAAAGCCCTTACTAAATAAAAGCCTGCGTCCAATGAACTGTAAAATAAATAATTACACATTTTAAAACAATTGTAGAAAATCAAATGCCTATTAGATAATTGCTGTTATTAAGAAAACACTAAGACAAAAAAAAAAAAAAAGAAAAGAAAACACTGTTACATTGGGTCAGCATAATAATGCTATGAGTCTATCTCAAGTATCCCAATGTCTGAGGCACATACTGAAATACTTGCAGATGCTACAATGATACAACGCTTGGGCTTTTGCTTCACAAAGATCTGAAAGTAGAGCCCTGCAGAAGTGATAAAAGAAACAAGATTTGTTAGCTATGACCAGTTTGTTGAAGTCAGCTAATGGCCACGGGCAAGTTGACTATATTATTCTGTTTGAATATATTTGAAATTGCATGTAACAAAAATTTATAACCACTTTTGTATCAACCAATTATTACCCACTGCCATATTGGCCTTGCTGTAGCAGATAAATTAGCAGTACTTAACCATTTCTCATCCACTAATCTCTACTCCAAATCTTCATAAATTTATTGCAGCACGAATATCCACTCTAGTGTGCTTAAATTTATATGATTTTTTTCCAAGTAACAATTTAAAATCTTCATGTTGCTAAGAACATTCTTCAGTTAAAATAAGAAAGAAAAAAGATCGGCTACGACTCTTAATATGACACCAGTAGGGGGAGATAGATGCTGGATTTCCTCTGGGAACTTTTTTTCAAGTAATAACCCATGTTTAATCTGACAGTAGGCATGATTTCTGAGGAAAGACTTCCTCCTTTCAAATTTTCCATAGGATATGTCTGCATTATCAGTTCTTCAGCTTTTTATTTCTAAGAAAAATTTTTTTTTGCTTGGAATGATTACAATCTACCTTCTGATCTAAATATACATTCAAATTACGATTACACTATCCAAACTGTCCTTCTGTTGCTGTCTTGTTATATTTTCTAAATGGACTTTCTTGACTGAATTCAGGCATTAAAGAAATAAGTAGCATTGTTTATTTTCCCACTTATTATGTAGCATTTGAGTTCAGCAAGTACTGCTGTAAATAACGCTGCTTGTGTGTGTGACCAGCTTTTGAACTGCGGTGTATGGCAAGTGCTGCAGTTGGTGCTACAGTTATCATGAAGCATAACTAGTTTCTACCATCAAGTGGCTTACACAGCCTGAAGTGATCAGGAGCGGGATACCTGGTCGCAAAGCAGCCCGCAGAAACTAATGTCTTGGAGAAGGACTTCCTGAGGGATATATATAGGTACTCATAAATTTGTTTCATTGCTCGACATAAACTTATTTTATAAATATTTCAATAAACGCAGGTTGAGCACTATCCGCTTGATTGAAATTGCCATAAATTCTTTCTCAGGATGTACCATATTTGACAGAGTGTGTAGACCTCTAATGATGAGCAGTTCTAAATATTCTTTTTGCATTTTATTTTATTTTGTCTTTTTGAGATAGGGTCTCACTATGCAGTTCAGGCTGGCCTTAAGCTCACTTTGTAGCTCAGGCTGGTCTCAAACTCACAACAATCCTCCTGCCTCAGCCTCCCAAGTGCTGAGATTACAGGCATGCACCACCACGCCCGGCTCTTTTTGCATTTTAGAAAGAGGATAGTTTCTATGCCAATTTCTCCTCCCACTAGAAAACCCCAACAATATCTAAATGCTACTTCAGTGCATCCTATAGTTGTTTTCAAACGTATTAAGCTGTTTGCATGTGAAACTAAACACATTCGGCTTACACGCTCTCTTTCTTTAATGCTAGTACAATTTCTTATGCTTTTTACCTAATTCGTTTACAATATTCTTGTTGTGAAGACCGTGACTCCCCTGAAAAGACTTCTCCATCCCTGTTGTCCCGTGTCCCTGTAACGAGTTCGACTTGCACTGTCCACTCAGATCAATAAGGGGAAATGTCCTCTCCCAGGAAACTTAGCTCCTCAGTTAAGGCTGCCCAACACTCTCTGGTCCTCGCAGGGTTTAGTCCCTCCTTTACCCCAACCACAGGCAAGACCTGCAGTCCACCACCCAGGTACCTCACATGCCTATTTTCAAAATTCTGAGTTGTGGAGTAGTCCCAATTTGGCTATTTGGGTATTTAATAAGCACCACAAGGGGCTCTCTTGTGCTACTTTCATTTTGTATTCCAAGAAAAGTCTTCTGTTTTAGGAGTGGACCTAGACTCACCTAGTTTTGCCTAGTCTAGGTTGCTGCTTTACTCTCAGACTCTAGGATCAGGATTCTCATCCACTTTATTTCTAGTCTTCTACTCTTTTTAAGCCAAAAGACATCTCAACTCCTCACTGGCACCTCAGCCTGCAGCAAGTCCATGAATAACTTTTACTCTGTTTCTAGGAGTTAAGCCCTGTATTCTACTTGCCTTTCTTCAAGTCCTTTCCAAATTCCATTTCCGCCAGGTTCTCCTTTTTGTTTTCTGTGTATATGCTACATATGTTCGTGGACTGCACTAGTACCCACTATGGTTGCCTTTCAAGTTCTTTCAAGCTTTTTCCTCTCAAAATTCCCCCAGCGTGTCCTACCATCTTCTCAAGATTATGTCCTCTAAGTGCCGGCCTGACCTAGACATCACCATCTATGAAGGTCAGTCCTCATGCTTAGGTTCCCAGATGCTGCTTCTCTATCAGAAGTTCCATCAGCCAAGCACACAATTTTTAGGGGAGGGTTGTTTTTTTTGTTTTTGGTGCCGAGGACCAAACCCAGGGCTTCCAACTTGCTGGGCAAGCATTCTACTGCTGAACCAAATCCCCAGCCCTAAGGACACAATTTTTAAGGTAAAAGGTTTTCCCTGCAAATGATCAGGCCCTTGACCTTGCTCCTCCCTTGCTTCTGGCATTGGTCAGTCTCACTGTGTCTGCCAGGATCCAGCACGCACAGTTCTTTCAAGTAGACAGTTTTTTTTTTTTTTAATGTATTTAGTTCAGGGTCTACAGGGTCTCACTATGTAGATCATCCTTATAGTGATCCTCCTGTTCTTAGCCTCCCAAGCACCGAGGACAGGTGCGTGCCACCACACCCAGTCTCAATCGCCATCTCAGCATGCCACAGGGGTGGGGCTGGCACACTTTGTGATGCCAAGGATCGAACCTTGGCTCTTGCACTCAGCCTAAGCAGATGCTTTAATCCTCTAAGCTACCTGGTAAGCCCTGGACAGTTATTTTTGTGACAATAAAAACGACTTTCAGGCACAAGCAGTGCCCAAATGGCATTATGAATACATAGTGCTGAGCTACACAGCTTCTGGAGGGTTCAAGTATTGTCTCTCAAATCCTCTTTGGCCTATGCCATTTCCTGTCACAGGTAACTCTCCTGGCCTGACCCTCAGTGGTCACTGTCCTTGGTGGCAGCCTTCACCTTCACCTGCACTGCAGGTTGAGCTCTTGCTCCACTCCCTGGCCTCCAGGTCACTGGCTCAGCTTCCGTCAGAATTGTCCTGAGGAAGGCTCATACATCCTCAGCAGGTCAGGAGCAGCGCACGTGGACTGGCTGGCTCTTCCTCCTCTCTAGCTTTCTTTGTTCTTCTAACTTTTAATGCCCCAATATATTTACTTTCCTCCTGTCCATAGAACTCCCACACCACCAAGCTATTTATTCCCTAAAATTTTCAAGTTTTTTGCATTTCTGCTGCCAGCATCCCCTCGCTCTTGGATAAAATATCACTGGTATCAAACCAGAGACAACTACAGAATGGAGCTATTTTAACCCGTCCTCACTCCTGAATTCTGATCCTGTATCTTGCTGTACTAATTTTTTTTTTTTTTTTAACCCAGGCACTTTACCTATCATACCTAGTTCACAGATCACAGGTTTTGGAGAGAAGTGTGTTCATATATGCTTTGTCTTCCTTTGCCAACCCTTACCTGGACTCATTTTTGTGGTCTGAGAACCTATTTGGAAAATGGTGTAATAATGTCTAATCATGCTGAATAGATAGTAGAAAAGAATAAATGAGTTACCTGAAATGTCTAAATCAGAGAGCTAAACTTACTTGGCTATCAAAATCACCTGTAGGACATTTGCAAAAGCCCTGCCTCTCTCTCTTCCTAGGGCCTCTGGTGTAGGATCTCTAGTGGAACTTCAGACACAGGCCTAAATAATTTGCCAATGTTTTTGTTTGTTGTTATTGTTTCTGCTTTGGGGATTTGGTTTGGCTTTTGCTATGCTGGGGATAAAAACTAAGGCCTTTTGCGTACTGACACGTGTTCTACCCCTGTGCTACATCCCCAGTCCCCAATTAATTCTTGAGATAATGACACCCATGGCCACAGTGAAGAAAAAGTGCCCAGAGCTTCACTTCAGGAAGCAGTAAGATTGTACTCCTGTGACTTTGCTTTGTCTTCATGCTGGATGTCCTTGATAAAGCTGCACCTCATGCTGCTCTTGTTCCTGCAGAATCCTGTCCTGACATTCAAACGTAACAACATGAAATCACTTTTTAGATGGACCTGTGAGTATACAGCCCAACAGTCTTCTCCAAAGAAAAAGAAAAGGGCCATAGCACTGCTGCTTGCGAGTTGCTATTGCATGATACCTTACCTTGAGGAGAGTGTGAGAGTTTCCTCTCCACCCAGGATGGCCTTTTTGCTTACTCACTGTTTAATAATATGCATAAGGTGGGACTTGCTGAACAGGCCTATAAAAAGATAGCTGGGGCAAAAGGTATCCAGAGGAAATGCAAGCAAAGAAAATTACCAAAGATCTAAGGTGTTCATGTACTACTTATTGAATAGCCACTTCTTGTATACTGAATGTCAAGCACTGCTAATTATTGAAATTTTCTACAGTCAAATTTACCAGCCACTTATACCCTGTAAGTACCTGAGTTAACGGAAGTAAAGGAGGACAGGGTTAGTTTTTTCTGTATCTTGGTTGGTTCCAATCTCTAATTATCATATTCCTTACCATTCCAATTGTTGTTCATTTACTTTCTATATTTCTTTAAGCACAATAAGGACAGTATGTTTCTTTCTCTGGTAAGAAATGGCAAGGAATCTTCAGAAAGTATGCTTCTGATATGTGCTAACTGTTCTTATTCTACTTGTGGCTTGGCTGTGGACTGCAGGAGGCCTGAATGTTGATAATTTCTAAGTAACTTGGCCTCTCTACAAGTTCTCCAAAGAACTTGAGAAGGTATGGGGTAAAGAGACATGGAACAAAGAAGGTAGCTTGATTCTTGCCTCATCTGACCTTCCGTGTCCCCCAACACAAACCACTGATACTTGAGGTTTAATTTGACACTCTCCAAAATGTCCATACATACCTACAAGAGTGCCAAGGCTTGTAAATGATGTCTACTAAGTGCCTAGCAGAGTTTCTATTTCATGGGAGATGGTTATATCATTATTAGTCATTATATCTCTTAAATATCAGCAAGAATTCATGACAATTGTATGTGGATAGCATGATTCATTTTTTAAAATGAGTGTTCCCAGGTGTGGTGGCACACACTTATTACCCCAGCTAACTGAGAAGTTTAAGGTGAGGCAGGAGGATCTCAAGTTTGAGGCCAACCTGAGTAACTCAGCAAAAAGGGCCTGGGACATAGCTCAGCAGTGAAGCATTTGTTAGGATGTGCAAGGCTCTAGATTCAACCACAGTACTGAAAAAAAAAAAAAGGTAGGAAGAAAAAAACTTTTGTCAGTAAATATAACATTTTTGGTTACATAGGTCTTGCTTTAACTTGGTCTTACCCATCCACTATAGCAATGGCGTATAGTACAACACTTCACATGATTCATTACAGAACTACACCACTCAATGTCATACAATCAGAGTTCCAGACTAGCTAAAAGATCTGCTCTGTGAAAGAAACTAGACACACTGAACCACAGTGTATGATCACCCAGTTTCATTTTACCACGAATCTATTTGTTAGACTGACTTTTATTTTCTGTCATTACTTGCAGCTGTTCCAAGAAGAGGAAGGGAGCCTCTTCCTTTGAATACTAATGCTAGCTTGCAACAAATTTGAACAGAACTCAAGGAGGACAAATTAGCAGAAAGCATCTCCTCCAGCTCCATTCGGTGCACCCTAACGGGCTGAATGGCCTCTTGCCATGGCCATCCACAGATCCACAGCTAGGAGAGAAGACATTGTTCCTACCCCCAGAACTGCCTGGATACAAAAAAAGGAAATGTTCTGAATGTCATTTCTCTACTGACTTCCAAAGTAAATATTCCCACAGAAATTGATAGGAACAACTTTAGCCTACATTCTTTTACTTCACAACATGGTTTTAGCCATGCTCTTTGGTTTTATTTTCATAACAGGCCATGTTCATAACATTTGATACTGTATTTCAGTGAAAGCATTCATTACTGCCCCCCCCTTAAATTTCTGAGATAAAGTGGATGTTTCTATAATTTCTAGTTATCAAAGTTTCTGTTTCCTCCTGTTCTCTGTTAATGACAAAATGTTAAAATTCTTTAAGGCCATAGACATGGTTGTTTACAGAATTTCTTTGTATCACATAGAATGTTAAACCTACAGAAAGATCCTTCTCCTTAGTCTGAGACAAACTCATTCTGAGGAGCACCATGCCCTTAAAAACTGATCACTCTATGTTAATGTTCAGAACAGTAAGGATCAGAAATGGGGAGACAATCCAGTGGCATAAGCACCTGCCTGGCATACACAAGGTCCTGAGTTCGATTAGAAGGAACCCTAATATCTAAGTCATGTTTTGATTTCAATCCAGATCACTACCATTTAAAATTCTGTAGAATTGACATAAAAAGCAGGATTAGGAATTTCTATTGATGAGTCAAAATACGTGGTGATTTTGGGCTCTGCATTTCAGTGTGGTAACAGCAAGTGAGGCAGAGCGGTAGATGCCCCTTGGGGTGAGGACCACCCCACCAGCCTGCTCTGCACAGACTTAGCTTGCCTACCTCGCCCTCCTGGGCTGCGGGGCTGGTATCCCTCCAATTCGCCATGGCATCCAACCTAGAGAAATTAGAAGAGTAAAATGTCCTTAGCTTCATAAATATACAGTATGTCAAAAACTATCAGAAACCATGTAACTTGTACCCTTTCCTCAATGGTTTCTTCTTGAGGATGACCTAGAGATTGTAAGGGTTTGGAGAACAGCCTAGAGCCCTCAATTAAAATAGTTTTGTCTTCAGTTACTACCGGAATAAACCTGTAAGCAGACAGCTGTTTCATGCCAGCTGAAATTCTAGTCCTGGGTGGGATGGCAGAAGTTTATGACTTCAGATGAGAAACAGGCAGGAACAGATTATATTCCGATGCCAAGTTTCTTTCTTTATTGCCATGGAAGCAAGAGGAGAAATGAAAGGAGAAGCATTGCTAGACCAATGTTCCACTCAGGCTTTCTGCAAGGCATCAGGAGCTGTGCAAGATTTTGCAAACAAATTTACAGGAAAATAATGGCTATAGAGAAACCCTAAAATTAAAACAGAGCTGGAAAAGAATAAAAACCATGCATTTGTCTTTAAACTTAGAAGTGGAACCCCTGGGATTTGGTATTCTATAACAACATTAGACACGTTATTAACATTAATAAATAAACATCTGGACTGACTTGCAGTCTAAATTTAAGTGTCCTAAATATTTTGGCTCCATTGTAGCTATACTTCATTTTCCTAAATTCTCAAATGCTTCTTCTGTCCTTAGCTTACATTTGTTTTAACTTGTCTCATTTTCTGTGAAAATAGAGCCTGTTATATAAATGTTTAAGAACCAAACATCCACAAAAAGATAAAGAATTAATCTTGATTTCATCCCTCATATTTGTGCAGTATGAGTTTTTCACATGCTTATATCCTTTCAATTAGGATTTTGTGATCACGCCATTCGCTTTTCTTTCTTTCATCTAATGTTTTGTGCTTATAATTCTACAATGACTAAAACTCACCAACAAAATTTTAGTTGAGCTAAAATTAAAATTTTGAACCCTGATGAAATTATCTGTTCATTCTATTTTTTAATATAGAATTAGCCAGAGTTACCACGGTTTTGGACAGTAGTGAGGAGAAAACGTTACGCTATGGTGGCATAAATCAGATTATGCCAGCATCATGGCCAAGTTGAACTTGGATTCTCAAAAAGCAAGAAAAATGCAAATGCGAAGGTTGGGAAAACACAGCCACCAAGAAAAGGGCAGCAAAACCAAAACAAAATTAAATAAGCCAGCTACCGAGACTTTGACCCATAAACGAAATGCCTGTACTTAATCTGTTCCCCACCACCTTCATTGGAGAACGTCAGTCTCAGGTCCCCGGCTGCTGCCACTGCCGCCGCTGCTGCCCAGAGTCCTTTTCTCGTTATGAGCCAAGGGGTTGCTACGCAGTCCCAGTGCTAGGAACCAGAGTTAATCATTCACAGGCCCTTTCGCCTGAAATAAGATGCTTTTCATTTCCCTTGGCTTATGTGAATAATGAAAAAAGAAAACAAACAAAAGAGATAACTGCACTATGTTAAAAGATAATCCCTTAGCATAACTGTTGTCTAAAACGGCTGAACACCATAGTCAGGCAAAAATCCAGTCTGTGTTCAGTGACTACGTTAACATTTATTTATAAGAGATTATGCCGTGACAGAGACTCGAGTCATTTAGAAATGCTCCCATTCCCCAAGGCCTCCACTATATTTATATGCAAGATCCCATATTATTTTTCCTGGTGTTATGGCAACAAGGATTTCAGTGTTTACAGAGCTATCCAGTTCTGACAGGCCAAGCTGGGGACTTTGCATCACTGGCTTGCCCTAAGACGAAGCAAGGGACCAGGAAAACTGAGCGCTAGCTCAGCAATCTGAGCAGCAAACACCCAAGCAGAGGAGAGGCAGGAAGCAAGCAAATGGTGCTCGTCAACTCTCAGAACCCCCTTCCCAGAGAGCTGGCCCTCAGGATCCTGCAGTTTAAGTTCACACACTGTGCGCTAAACCTATTAAGGCACAGTAACCCCCCCACACACACACAAAAAAAAATTCCAAATTCTTCCTAAAATTTTGTATTCTGTATGAGCTTTTAAAGCTGTGCTAAATGCGATAGAGTCCATGATGAAGTCGCTGGGGGACTGGAAGGAGAAAGGAAAATAGACCCGAAAGAAAGGGTAGCACAAGCCCTGTCTCCACCCACTTGTCATTTTCAGTCATGAAGCGCAATATAGCTTACCTGTTACTGATTATGCCACAGCCCAGGGTCCCACTGAGTATCATATATTCCAAAGCCATTCATAGTGAAGCCAATCATCAGAATTCCTCAGAAACTGGTGTCTCACAGGCAGGATTACTTTGAGAACTTGCCACCTACTCCACAAAAATAAATCTGCATCAGTAAGACCTCATTGTCCCCAGTTCTTCACGTGAAAGTTGCCTCCTGGAATCTGTACACACAAACACACACACACACACACACACACACACAGCTCTGACTGGGCCACAGAGCTAGAAATCATCTTAAAAAGCAAGTGCTCCACATACTCCTTGGACATCTTGGGTCTAGTTGGAGCAGAAAACAAAAGCCACATATTTAGCCTCTGATACAAAAAGCTACCACTTTCCAAGTCTAGATTTGGGTTAAGCAAACAAGTTAGTAAGATAAAACACAAAGTTTTAGGACATCTTCACTCATTCCCTCTTTCCTCCTCCCATGCTTGTGTTCCTTTCTTTCCTTCCTCCCTCCTTTCCTTCCTTTCCTCTTTCCTTCCTTCTCTCCTCTCTTCCTTCTTTCCTCCCTCTCCTCTTCCCCTTTTCCTTTTATTCTTCTTCCTTCTATCCTTTTCTTTGTTTGCACATGTGTGCCTATGTGTATCAATCAGTATTTGTTCAGAAAAGTGTGACGAGCTGGCAAGATAGCTCAGCGGACTAAAGTGCCTACTTAGTCAAAGTTGGGCAAGCACAGGGACCATAGTTCAATCCCTGGCACCACATGCTGCACCAACCCTGCCTCCAGGGTGCACTGAGCTGGCCAGAGTCTGGAAGTAGTGTCCCAGGCTTGTAATCCCAGCACTGAGGAGAATCACTATGAGTTTAAACTGCATAGTGAGACCCTGTAACAACCAAATACATTTTGAAAAAAGAAGGAAAGTGTGACATTGATCTCTAAAAGGACTTTTCCAAGGTGTATAATAACCTTTAAATTTGAGAGTTTGTTCTATTTATGCATAAATAATGAGAAAAGAAACATGCACATTTCCTAATGCTTAGAATGAACATTTTAATAAAAAATGAAGTGAGACTTTTCACATAATATGGAATATGTTGGGGGTGCTTACATGGTATCTACTTTCAACTTAAAAATAAATTTTTAAGGGCCAGCCAAATAGCTCAGTGGATTGATGCACCTGCTTAGGCAAATGCAGGGGCCAGAAGTTCAATCCCCAGGCCAGCATGCACTGAGGTGGTCATTGAGACTGAGCATGGTGATGTGCGCCTATAATCCCAGCACTTGGGAGGCTATAAACAGATGGATCACTACAAGTCTGATCTACATAGTGAGACCTGGTAGACCCTGTACTAAATACATAAAATACATAAATATTAATGCAAACAAATAAATAAATTTTTAAAATCTGGGATGGGAGAGAAAAAGTAAGAACAATTACAATAAATGCCCCTGTATGACTTTTTTTTGTTAACTAGAGTGGTTTAAGAAAATAAGGCAAGTGAAGGTACATACCCCTAAACTCAACTACTGGGAAAGCTGAGGCAAGAGGATCCCAGTTTTGAGGCCAGTCTCAGCCTAGGCAACCTAGAGAGACCTAGTCTCTAAACAAAGGAAGGAGGGAAGAAGGGAGGGAGGGAGGGAGGCAGGAAGGGAGAAACAGATAAGCCTCACAGTCTCCCCTGGGGACCTGAGCAGCTGGCTGGCCAGGCTGCTCCCCTGACCAACCCTACAGCCAGCAA
This sequence comes from Ctenomys sociabilis, assembly GCA_004027165.1. Lineage (NCBI taxonomy): Eukaryota > Metazoa > Chordata > Mammalia > Rodentia > Ctenomyidae > Ctenomys > Ctenomys sociabilis. Next base: position 29,113 of record PVKA01004932.1, on the reverse strand, counting down.
GAGGGGCAGGTCTCTACCCTGCCCCATCAGGCCCATTTTCTCATAAGCAACCACGATCAGTTTGCAGTACCTGTTGCTATCAATCACTTTGCCTTTCTTCAAAAGCTACTTTGCTCCCAGTTTGCCAGCTCCCTTGGTATCCTAGCATCCAGACTAGCTTATCTGTGGCTGGACTTCCCAGCAATCAAGATTAAAGGACATTGCCTAAAGCATGACATTTTTATTTCTCTTGGGATCCCCACTTCAGTTTACCACATGCCAGCTATGAAGAAAGTCAGCTGATGTTATCATCTTCATTATCATCATCAGGAAAAGAATTTATTACAAACACGATTAATTGACCATATATCTTCCTTAAGTACCCTTGAGAAAATATATTCACCTGCATCTTACTATGAACTCTGAAAATTCACTGTTCTTTCATTAAACAAGTATTTCCTAGCCCTTAAGCAGTACATGGCACTGTACAATATGCTAAGGATACAATGATATGCAAAATAACAAGGTCTTTGTTCTGACTCAGTTGAACTTCTATAGGATAACAGTCAATAAATGCAAATAAACCCATGAAGAATACAAATGCTAGGGTCAAGTATGCTCAAATGGAAATGAAAACAACCTGTTGTGAGAAAAATTGATGTAATATCTTTATATCTTGAGTTTTAGAACTTCTTTCCAGAATGACATTTAAGAAAGGACCTATAAATTAAAAAATATACTGAACTGATAAACTGGAAGCATTTCCTTGGTGGTAAGCTTGGTGCTGTTTTGCACTCCTGGTAGCTATTTAAGAAGTCAAAATATTTCTGAACATTGTACATTTCTCAGTTTTCCAGAAGACTGAACAGGATAATTTGGAGGGAGGAAAGAATTTTGTCTTCATTCATAACTTGATATGTTATTCACTGATTCCACCTACTGACCTCTTGTTAGAGTTCCTATCTAGAGGTCCTCCTAAGTTTCACATAGCGTGAGTGGGATTTGGGGGAGATGACTGGCCCCTAGGGGTGTGCCACTCATCAGAGGGTCAAAGATGAAGGCGAAGCCTATGCAGAGCAGGGTCCCTGGGGGTGTGGCCAGGGAGGGGCTTGCTGCTTCCCTTCTCCCTTGCTGCCTCCCTGCTTCCTGTCAGCTCTGCTGGGAGAATTCCCTCCCCAGCCCCTCTGCCATGCCGCTCTTCCATGGAGCCAGCTAACTATGTATTAAAACGTCTACAAATAACAGTCAATAAATAGGAATAAAGCAATGAAGAATACAAATATTAATGTCAGTATTGTATGCTTAAATGAAAATTAAAACAACCTGCTGTGAAAAGAATACATAAAGTATATATTTACAACTGGATGTTTTAGGATGTCTTCTCTGAATAAATTTCCTCCATAGGGTTGTGTGTGTTGGGTATTATATCCCAATGATGAAGAAAGAAACTGCAACACCTCCGATGGGTATTTTGGCTTTTATAACAGAATCAGGACCTTCATCTACAGCACAGAAAAGCATTTTTAACTGGGCAGGTGCATAAAGGATTACCTTGAGTTTGCATGCAAAATAAACTCTGTTCAGTTCATATGTACAATTACTAGAGAAAACATCTAGCACTTTCATCAAGTTCAAAAAGGGGCTTGTGACCCCCAGATTCTCCCCTGCACAAAAAGATACAACCACTTAGACAGATGAGTCTAAAGAAGTACATTGCTGTGAAGTTTTTTGAAACACTGATGAGCATTTTTTCTTCATACAGACAGAACTTCAATTTCTTTGTTCCACCTACACTTAAAAATTAGTGAGAGTAACATGACCTGTCCTCTCTTTCAAAAACTATTAATTTGAGAAATATACAAACAGATGCTACAGCAAGTAGACCAAACATTGAAATGGTCCTTGTTCAGACATAGCCAAGAAATGTGTAAATGCTTATAGGCACAAAAGGTAATCAATAGATACTTCTAGTATTCTGAATAACAGGATCCATATAATCCACAAAATGTGCAACTCAAGAACATACTCATAAGTGAAATAAATCAGACCCATATGTGTAGACACTGTATTATCTCATTAGTGTGAGAAACTGAACAAGTAAGTAAGATCCAAAATGTATAATAGATGTTGTGAGCTGGGAACGCACTGTTAGAAAGAAAAGACAAATTGCAATGGGAGAAGGGAGAAAGGAAGAAAAGGAAAAATAAAAAATACATCTATGCACAAGATAGTTAAGACAGAGAGCTAGTTTCTCTTAGTTTATTGTAAAGAGCACATGCTAAAGTTGTTTGAACAAGATATCACGCTTATATCTTGTACTCTGAACAACTACTATGAAGACAACAATACAAAATGTATTAATTATTGGAACTCTCTTACTAACCTGTTTTGCAAGTGTTTTATTTTTATTTTTATTTTGTTTTTAAAATTTAAAAACAAATTGGCTTAGAATCCAACATTTGTGTTTAGTTACCTATTTCAAGATCCTAACCACACACCCTTGAATATCAACTGAGAAAATAAAGGGGAAAAGCTTCTTATTCATCTGTCAGTTACAAGTCAACAATTTCTCCATAATTCTTCCAGAGATATATAAAATAGGCTAAAAGGAAGCCATGGTGGTAGGCTGTCTTCAGGCTGAAATAAAAGACAACTCCAGGGGCCAGGGGAGATGGCTCAGTGGAATAAGTGCTTCCCCGGCAAGTGCAAGGGCCTGAGTTCAATCCCCTGTTTTGCCAAAAAAAAAAAAAAAAAAAAAAAAAAAAAAGACAACTCCAAGCAGCACTAACGGCTGCCAATGTGTACTATGACTTAGATTAAAAATGACCCCTGAAGCCCTCACCATCCAGAGGAGGAGCCTTGCAAAGCATCCCAGAATGCTCTACTCCTGGGTGGATCCAGTCCCTGGAGCTCTGCAGCTGAGTGTGTTGCTAGGAAGTGGTGCCTGGTCAGAAGAGATGCCTCTCTGGGTGCATCTCCTTCCCAGGTCCTCCCATATCTCTACACTTCCTGGTTGCTATATGCTGAACACCTTTCTTCCACCATGCCCTGCCATACTGGAGCCAGCCAACCAGAGACTGAACCAAATAAAGATCCCTCCTTTACACTGTACATGTAGGATATTTTATCCCAGCAGAGAAAGTATCTAAGATAGCAAGGCTGTTCTCCACTCTGATCCAGCCCCAGAGAAAGTTGTAAGTTGGAAGACCTAAACAACTGACCGTCATCAGAATTACCCAAGGGCTTTAAAGTCAGAGTTACATAGATTAGGTGTCAAGATGAGCTACATGAATGGCAATCTCTTAACTTTTTTGTATGTCTGATTTTTTTTATAAGATGTGGAGGGGAAGTAACTTTGAACACATTGTAATGCTGCATCTGTACCCACCTGCTCATGTGATTCAATAGACTTAAAGTGGTAGCATGCAAGTATATGTATTTTGAAAATTAAAAGAAATCTATCCTCATATGATTCTTTTTTTTTTTTAATGTCTTTTTGAGACAGGGTTTCACTATGCAGTTCAGGCTGTCCTTCAGCTCACTTTGTAGCTCAAGCTGGTCTTGAACTCACAATAATCCTCCTGCCTCAGCCTCCCAAGTGCTGGGATTATAGGCATGCGCCACCATGCCTGGCCCTCTTATGATTCTTTTAAAGACACCTTCTCCCTGTGTAGTTCAGGCTGGCCTGGAACTTGCTTATGTAGCCCAGGGTGGTCTCAAACTCACACCAATCCTCCCCCTTCAGGCTCTTGAGTGCTGGGATTCCAGGCGTGCACCATCATGTCTAGATCCCTTTCTTTTCTCACTAATTTCTCACTACACTCAGGCACTGACACCCCTCTAGACATCCTTATTTATCAAGCAAGTAGGAGCACGGTGTTGTACTTCTCTAGTCTGTATCTGCACTGCACTGCTAGACCCTAGGAAGCAGAAACCAGACGCTCTTAAGAGTCCCATCTCCAGGGCCAGAACCTTTGAATGCTAGTGCACAAAGTAGTTCAGTTCACATCCTCTGAGGAACTTCTTTTTTGGCATCAAAATGGCCAAAAGAATGCCAGGAAGGCTGAAAGGGTAAAGGGGGACAACTGTGTGAGGAGTAGTGAGTGAGGAAGACAGGGGGCACATATGTGTCCCCTCTATTCTGGCACCAACTCAAGGCCAATGGCCTGGCCGAGGACAGTGGAAGGTCCAGCACAAGAAGTCCCACTCGTGTTTCCCATGGGGGTAAGTATCCATCAGAGGCCTCCTCTCAAGAGTTTTAATATAAATGCCTTGAAAAGAGATAGTGCTGGCAATGAACATACTGCCTATGATGAATCACCCCTAGCAAATGGAGCCCTTTAAACATCTGTCTTACTCTGACCTTCTCTTTTCTTCTCCCAGATGAATAAAAAGTCGTGGTGGAACAGAAGGGTAGAGAAGATTTGAACCAAACTCTGGTGACAGCATAGTTGCTTATCGCAAACTTTAACTACAGTCAAACACGTACAGGAAAATAGGACCTGTTTGAGAAAGCCATTGCTTTTTCATAATGAGCTATACATAACTGTACTATGAAATATGTCTACAAATGAAGCAATCTCCTTGAACTTTTTGAGATTTCCTGATATTGATCTATTTCATGTCATGTTAAAATTAATATTCTTAATTTTAATATATGTCTGGTTTATTTAGGAAAGAAATATATTCATCAAGATCTCACTCAGGAATGCAAAAGCTGGACTTCAAGTTAATTCTGAGAAGTGAATTCCATAATGATAGTTCTTATGAAATGAATAATTTATTAAGGAAGTAGATACAGAGATAAAGAATGAGCCAAACAAATGTGCAATTTCATGCAAAGCCCCTCTGCTTTACCCTGCTAGAAAACTATAGAATATAGCATCTTGAGTTTATCCCAAAAGAAAGAAAAAAGTGAGCTATCCCAGCCCATGGCCAGTGACTCCAAGGTTAAGAGCCACAGAAAGCAATGAAATTCTCAAGCACTTTTGGCTACCTGCATTTAAGAACAAAAACAATTCTCCCAGCCCAAGGGCAGGCCTCTGAAGAAAGTCTCAAATTCAAGGTATAAAAAGTGAAAGCACTTACTGACCAGGTTAGAGATGCACATAAATGCAGACAGAACTTGAGGGTAACAGGTTCAACATCACGTCCTTAGAGCTGAAGAGGACAGCACTTCTCCTCCACTCATGGATGTCTCACATTTCTGTTGTACTTTCTCCAAGATGGCTGTCACATTTCTGAGGAAAAATACCCAAAGGACAGAAAAGGTAATCCAACCAAGTGTTCCAAGCACTATGTTTCCTAATCAGCTTCCTTCAGCACTCATTATGGAGTTCTCACACTCATGGCTGGCACTTCTACTGGTCTAGGAAGCTCATCTGGTGAAATAATCCAGGCATTCATTTTGAAGGGAACTGACCTCTTAGTTACTATGCCTTTCTCAGGCCATAGTTGTACTTTCCTACTGACAAAACTGGACATAGGGGAAATGAGAGACAACCCAGTGGATAATTATCAGTAATGCAGCTAATATAAGAGATATGCAGTTCTAGCTTACTATGTGTGCTTTCTAACCTTGAAATCACTCCATCAACAGATGGGTAACTGAATGGATGGGTGATGAAAACACAAATAGATATGCTTTGAAATGGAAGATCTTGACATAGATTGATAACTGGTGAAATGAATTATTGAGGGACATAGTCCAATTTCTAAGTGGTTATGCACTACAGTTCCCAGATGGAGGCTTTATTTTTCCAAGTATCTTTGTCATTTTCCTTCTCTGTATTACCACCTGGCACCCCTTTGTTCCTCAGCCTGGCCCCATAAGAATGCAAGTTGCTTGGCAACTGATCCATGTACTCAAATGACTCAAGGAAATAATCCTAGTTCCTACAATGTTGCATGATCCAAGTTATTATAGTAAGCTCTACTGTTTACACGTAAGCCTGAAGAGATAATCCTTGCTCATAGTATTTTCATTGCAGTTCATGAAAAATCCACATAGAAGCCAAAAAAGGTGAGAGCAACATAGCCTATTTTTTTCTTTCAAGAACTATTAATGTGAAAAATATATGAGCAGATGCTGGAGCATGTTGACCAAATGCTAAAAGGTCCTTGGTCAAACGTAACCAAGAAAATGTATAAATGCTTGTAGATAAAAAGTGTAATTAATAGATACTTAGAATATTCTAAACAATAGGATCCATGTAATTCATAAAATATGGCTGAAATGCTATATGTATATTTTTTCTTGAAATATTCAGCCTTTCCAACCTAATACTGGAGAATACATATGCACAAACTCACATATGCACTCTTCTAGCTGAAGATGCTTTTTTCACACTTTCAGAGAATAATAAGACACAGACACAAAGGAGATGTGTAACTGTTTGCTCAAATATTTTAGGGTTCATAGAACTGGAAATAGAAATCATCCTTGTAGTGCTATGAAGCAGAGAACCACAGAGCCCATTGGTTTATAAGGATAAATGGCCAAAGGAGCATAAACCTCCTTTTGTCCCATTACAAAATGCATTCACTGTACTGGGAGAAAAATCTCTTATACAGAGCACAAAAGGTCGATTTCACCCAGCATGTCCACTACAAGTAAAAAACTGTCTGTAAATTTATTTTTTTTCATTGAAAGGCATACTGCAATGTGCCAGAACTCTTTATATAAAATTTCTTTCATAAAATTCTTCTTTTCCCTAAAGCTTAGCTATTGAGACTCTTAAATGTGTACAAAGATTGAATAAAATACAATCTTTAACTGGGGATGAAACCCAGTGTTTTACATGTTAAGAAAGGGCTCTACTACTGAGCCACAGGCATGGCTCTTTTTATTGTTTTTAATATTTAAGAGAATAAAATTAAATATTTTAATTTTCACGATGCATTGAGTGAGTAAAGCTCAGATTAATCTACAAAAGGTTTTCTTTTTTATCTGTCTATCTATCTATCAATCTATCTATCATCTATCTATCATCTATCTATCATCTATCTATCTATCTATCTATCTATCTATCTATCTATCTATCTATCTATCTATCATAGGGTCTCACTATGCATGGCATGTGGTACCAGGAATCAAATTCAGGTCCTTATGCTTGCCAGGCAGGTGCTGAGACCACTGAGCTATCTCTTTGGCTGTTATGGTTTGTTGCTAGTTGTTGCCCCAAAGCCTCATGCAGTCATGGGGCAGCTTCTACAGTTTGCAATTGGTTCTTGGTCTAATGCTGGGATTATGGGTGTGATTTGTACAAGTGCCCTGGGACAGATAATCTCATTACAGTATAAGGAGGGGAGAGAGGCTTGCAAAACGCCACAGCTGCTGCCATTCCCTTTTCTCTTTGCTGTTTTCCACCACTATGAAATGCTTCCCTCTACCATGTGCCATTCTGCCTTGGAGCAAGCAGAATACGGACTGAAACCTCCACAAACTGTGAGCTGAATACACTTTTCCTTCCTTAATTTTGGCTGTCAGGTATTTTGCCTGAACAATGAGAAAAAAGTAACTGAAATATCAGCCCAACAAAAGCTTTTCTAAAACTGGTGAAGTAATGAATGCACAATAATACAGGGCCTTTAGGACATGGTCTCCAGGTCTAAAGTGATGAAGTTTTGTTTTAGAAGGAGTAATCAATTCCTTATTTTAATTTTATTTTTTAAGTATTATGCAATATGAACACTTCCTTGTATTCTGCAGAAAATGGTATGATCCTATCCCACCCAAAATCAGACAACAGAATGAAGATATTTTACTCCAAGTTAAGGAAACTGAAAATGTATATACCTATATTAAAATAGCTATTTTTTTCTCCCAACTAACAGATTTTTAATTTGAAGAGTCATGGCAAATATTGCTCCAGCATCAGGAATATCACCATTCTCTTGAGCTGAACTATAGGAGACAAATTCTCAATATACATCAATTTTTTTCAATGTGTGCAGCATTTAATCTAGAAATTCAATTTCTAGAAATTTCATCTTACAGGGTTGAATACTACGACATGACTAGAAAGATATCCATAAGAGACATAAAAGGAAACAACTTTTTTTTTCTTTTTCAGACAGGGTCTCACTATGCAGTTCAAGCTGGCCTTAAGCACACTTTGTAGCTCAGGCTGGTCTCAAACTCACAACAATCCTCCTGCCTCAGCCTCCTGAGTGCTGGGATTACAGGCATGCTCCACCACACCCGGCTGAAAACAACTTTTAAGTTAAAAAGTCATTTAATTCAAACTTGTTCAATAAAATTTGTGTGTACACTCCAAGGTTTAGATGACCTTCTGGGATTCATTGATAAATGGTGAATTTTTCAGGTTCTATGTGTTGTGGAGCCTCTACTCGTATAAAGGTACTGTTATTTGAATACTGAATCTCCTCCACAAACACATGTGTTAAGAGCAAGGTCCCCCACCTATGTCTTGAGTGGGAGGTGATACAACTTTTAGGGCACGGTTTCTAGTAGCAAACGAAGACAGGTCATTGGGGCTAGCCCTTGCACATGATACTGAACCCCAGCCTCTCCCCTGCAAGCCTCGCTGTGCCCTAACCCCCACCATGTGAAGTCTTTCTCTACCACACACTCTCGTCATGCTGTACAGAGCCACCCCACACCTGTGGCTACAGAGCCAAGCATCCATGGCCAAAGGAAACCCTTGAAGTCATGAGTCAAAATGATTTTTTCATTTTCTTGTTTTTATTATGTGCTTTTGTCACACTGACAAACACCTGACCAACACAGAGGGAAATTGACATTTAAAAACATGAACCTACTTAGCAAGAGAACAGGAGCAGTGGGTGAAGCCAATGAGGACTGGAAGAGAGGGTGCAAAAACAAACCCAAAGATTTTGGCCTGAGCAATGAGTGCCCCAATCTCCAAGAAGAAAAATACCATGTCATCCCACTGTGCACTGTATCTCTTGGAGACAAAGTATGAAATCATTGTCAGATAAGCTTGATCATGTCTTAAAAAAGACAATATATAGCCAGGAAGATAGCTCAGCAATGTAAGTGCCTACCTGGCAAGCCCAAGATTCCAAGCTCAGTCCCCAGTACTGCATGCTTTGTGGGCCCTGGAACCCTGGGCACACCATTCACCAGAACTGGACTTGGTTTTGCACACCTGTAATCCCAGCACCGGGGAGGCTGAGACAGAAAGATCACTAAAAGTCTGAGCTGCACAAGGAATTGAGAATCATCAGGAGCCCTGCACTTATAGAACAGAGGAGCGGTAACTACTAGGCCTGCAAAGATGAATGTCTGAGGAAAAATGGGGACCTATGGGGAGACCTAAGGTTTCTGGTGGTCAGTCCAGAAAAGGTGGTTCTAGGATAATTTACAAAGGCCTAATGACTGGATGTCACAGCAAAGGTGGTGAGCAAAATCTCAAAAGGAAGTCAGAAAGATCAGGCGTGCCAACACAGAGCAGAGTGAGGTGGGTCTTGGGTCTTTGTCCTCTTCTGCCATGACACAGATGAGCCCCATCCCCAACACTGCCAAAATTTAGTACAAAAATAAAGATAAAGAATGGAAATCCAGGACTGTGTTCACCCCTGGGATGTTTAAATATCATTGAGTTGACCATTTACCAAAAGCACCAGATTCACCACTCAGAATAAAGATCCCAGTAAGGTTACGTTGAGTTATCAAAAATTAACATCACTCTTTTTCTTTCCTTTCTTTTTTACTTTTTGCACAGTGGAGTTTGCCATTGATAAAAACCTACACCCCAGATACAGAGTCCAACTATCATCCAGATTTTCTAGCTTAAGGGTTCCAGGAAAGACCACTAATAAATGCCCCCTAAACTTTTGGGAATAATAATGTGACAAGTTTGAGTCCACTTTCCTCTGAGTCTTCAGAACCTCCCAAGGAGAGAGCGGTGGACAGCTGTGGCTCTGCAGCTCAGAGCTTTCACCACAGCGCCCTGGCCAGCTTGTTCTTTCACTCACAGTGAGGCAGGAACTGCACTCCTTCATATGTTTGCTGCCAGTGAGGCAATGCTTGAATAGGAAGAAACTTGCATGAGTCAACACTTGAGAAACAAAACAGACTTACTTATAGGAAGAAAGTGTCAGTACTTTCCACTCTAACTAAAAACTTTCCTGCTTGTAGAGAATGTTTCCTCTATCCATACGCAAAATGTACACAGTGAGAAGGATAATCACTAAGTTACTAAGGGTTAATAGAAATTTCTCCAAAAGATATCCTAATGTTTTGGCCCTAGTTCAGTCAACCTAGTAGGAGGCAAGGCTTGTCCCAGGGTCAGTTCATCTCTACAAGATGCATAGAGATGTATGTAATGTTTAGACACATCAGGAAAATGAGATTTTGATTTCTCAGTAAGTCCAGGTTGAAGTCATCTACAAATAAATTTCTCTAACTCAGAAACATCTACAGAGCTGACTACCAGAGCAACCCATGCTTATTTCTAAAGTCAAGCAAATTGGCACTTTGAAAGTGATCATTTTTTCCTTGGAAATTTTTGGGCAGCAAGCTAAGTGGAACCTCCTAGAACACTACCTTAAAAGTGGCCTCACAGCAATAGGAAAGCTGGAGATTATGCTGATAGCAAGCCTAACCACTAAACACAGACACAAACACTAAAGCTCTGGCACTAACAAAGCCCTAGAGCACCCAACGCCTTATTAATATCGTAGTTTCACTGCTGAGTTGACTACTTCAATACCTCATCCTTAAAAATAGAAAGGAATGGACGCTAGAATAGTATAGATAAGCCAGACTTCTTCTGATAACCCTGATTACCCCACACCTACAATTAAAACTTTTGTGCCAATCAATGCCTTTAGAAGGAAATGGCTGGTTATATAACCAACAAACTTGTTTTCCAACCTAGTACAAGATGTTTAACCACTTTAAATTTATGCCAGGGAGAGGTGGGGTTCTGCTCCTGCACTGAAAATTCATTTCAGAGGGATCTTTGTAGAAAGTACCAGTTCAGCTAGACATTAAAAAGCTGTACAACTTTCCAGATGTCAATTTTTGAGCTTCTGAGAACACAGAAATAAGATTTAAAGCTATAACACAATGACCAGGAACCTAAAATTCACTCTGTATCATCACAGCACCACCCTCACAAGTACTTAGCCATGCAGCCATGGATGGCCTGAGATGTTGTGAACATCTGAGAGTTACGGTCTTGTGGGGCATCTAGTATGGCAAACTTAGAAAGTTGCATATATTTTGGGGGGGGATGTTGTCTGCTTATTGGCTACCTCAGTGAGCTAGAGTTTGAGGCCACGCCTACTTTTCTTTTACAGTCAAATGAGGACATCGAATTAAAACATTAACTTAAGAGGCAGATGGGCAGGAAATTCCAAAGCTAACTTTCTCACTGTAGTTTCAACTTTCCCATGATAGACATTTTCAGTACCAGTTAGCATCCTGCATGCGCAGCTCTGTTCCAAGAGCCAGATTCGGACCTCAGTCACACTTGTTTTATTTTTACTGAAAATGCAAGGGAGAACGATGAAGCATCAAAACAGGGCCAGAGGTCAGCAGGCTGGAAAACAAATGTTGAAGGAGGGGCACACACGCATGGGGGTGGAAATACAAGGCTCAGATGGTGCTGTGTTAGTCAGTGTGTGATTGCATTCAAGATTTCTTAATGTGCACATTTTCATGTACTTCTTTTCAAGTTCTATTAAACAACAATTTTAACCACATTAGTTTTGTTTTTGTTTTTGTTTTATATAGATTTGAGCATTTGGTTCTCTTTGATTTCACCTCTTGCTTATAAATCTTCCAACCAGTCATTAGCTGCTTATAAAGCTCTGGCACCTCATATATTGTCACTTAATTATGTTATGCTACAGTGGGCTTCCTAGGAGGCAAAATTTCTACACAAAAACACTTATAAAGAAAGCCAAGGCAGACAGCCTGACTAAGCCAGTAAGAATAAAAATTGTTGCTGACAAGGGAATAGAATTGACAACTAAAGCTTTCTAAACTGAAGGGGAAAATGAATAGCCAGGACATTGAATTGTTGAAGGAAAGGATGTTTCAGATCCAGGCAAGGGGGAGGAACAGAGCAGAAAACTGGAAATAGAAGATTAACCACTAAGCCTGCTCAGAATGAATCATACAAAGAAAAAAGGGATTATTAGCCCAAAGGATCTAGGCAGGAAGGGCCTGGGGCAAAGCCTCCTGCATCCTTCCTTCAAGCCTAAGTTGTTGGAACTATATCGTGTTTGAAGAAGGGCCTGCTTAGTACAGCCTTCCCTAGACATGACGGAATAAGGAAGAACAAGGGAAAAGCAAATTGTAAAGCACTACTAGAAAAACTGAACATTTCCATGGTTGTACTTGGTGATGGGAAAGCTGTGGTAAAACTGGTACCTACAGATTGCTAGCACCTATGTGGGCCACGTGGGCTGTATGATCTTCAAAAAGTAATTAAACAGTGTACATCTAAAACCACATCAGTAGCTTTACACAGAATTTTCTTTTTTGTCATTTATTATAAATACACTAACAGTACCAAAAGAGAAACACAAAAAGAACAGAGAGAAGGAGGGAGGGAGAGAAAGAGGGAGGGAGGGAGAAACACAGGTCTCTGTTCACAGAAATATTTCATGACAGCACTAGATATAAAGTGAAACAACCATTTTAAACATCCAATAATAGAAGACAACTTAAATATAATACATGTAATGAAATGAAAACTATTATACAAATTCTTATTATCAAGCTATATACCACCACTAAAAGTATTCCTCTCTCTCTCTCTCTCCACACACACAGACACACACATACACACACACACCACCACCAGTTTAGCTTTAAGTTTTTTATAACACTTCCAATTTATAGGAAGAAACAAATTGAAACAAGTTCAGCTATTTATAAGCAAGCCTTCTAAAATGACCTAGAATTGATCTAATTTCCCTGGTAATTCAGTGATCTAGAGAGCAGAAAGAGGAGTTATCTGGAGCCCCCAACCTCTTACTCTTGATGGAAATGTCCTGTGTCTGTTCTGTTCAATATTGCAATCATAACTGAGCACTACAAATGTGGCCAAAGTCACTTAGCATTTGATTTACTTTTATCGGTTAGCTTAATTAATTTATCTTATTTAATTTTTTTTTACTGGCACATCTGTAGTACATAAATGATTACATTTATCATGAGGAGGTGGTATGTGTACATAACATTTCTTGATCTTCTTTTAATCCTCTTCCTCTATTCTCTCTTCCCCTCCCTGCTTCTGTTGGAATATCTATCTCTATCACTATATTTATATCTCTATATATATTTTCTATATTTATACTTATTTTATATTATATATATTTAAGTTGTTTTTATCATTGGATTGCTTCTCCTTATATCTAGTGTTGTCGGTAATATTCTGTGAATAGAAAGCTTTCTGTCTTTCTTTATAGTACATTATGATCACATTCCTTGAGTATCTACCACAATAGATTTAAAGGATTTAAGAGGCACAAAACCATTTGTGGTGTGTGAACTGTGTGTGTTCAGGGGGTGGTTGCATCCTGAAACAAATAAATAAAGCCAGAAAGACCTTTCTGAGTATCTCAGGGAAATTTAACTACAGCCCAAGCTAAATGCTATTTTAGTCAATTGTTATAAAGGTAACAGCAATCACATGACAAAATTATCTCTTTTTAAAAACCCCTGCATTTAGAGGTATAATATCCAAATAGCACAGTGTCTGGGGTTTGTTTTTGACATGCTTCTGCCAGCAACAGAGGAAAGAGAGACATCTAAGTGTGGCAAATTGTTGGACAACGATTCAATCTAGGTAAGTGGTAGGGCTATTGTAGTTGCTCTGTTGTGTGTATGCTTGGAAGATTCTCACAACAGTTTCTAAAATGGATAATTATGTGGAAAATGCTTAAGAATCACAGTGAGTAAAAGGACAGAAAACAAATTTCTCTTTTAACTTTGTGGAATCGTTTACTAGTAATGAGCTAATGTGTTGACACTGAATTGCAGATAGTGTATTAATTAAGACATTCAAAGCTGCTAATGATTTTACTGGTATGCAGTGATGAAGTAAATAACAGTCAATCTGCTAAGAAATATTTACAAGAAGGTTTTGAAAATGGTAAGTAAATGATTATTAGGCATGGCAAAGGAAAAATCTGAGTGTGAAAATTACTGTTACAAATAAATACAAATGTTTGGTTACAGACCTTCCCCCAACAAGACTGAAGCACAAGTATAGCACATACTTTATTCCATATTATTCATTTTTACTTTGTTTATATGGTGAAAACTATAAAGAATAAACACATTTTTATAATGTTATGTGATTTTTAAAATTAAGTCTTTGCTTAGACAAGGCTTGGTGTCACAGGCATGTCCTCCAGCACTCTGGAAGGCTGAAGCAGAAGGATTGCAAGTCGAGCCCATCCTGGGAAACTTAGTGACCTAACAAGACCCTGTATCAAAATTAAAACACAAAAATGACTTTAAGGGTTGGAAATGTAGTTCAGGGCAAAAGTGCTGATCTCAGATCCACCGCCTCAGGCTCTGGCTTAGAATTATTATTACTGGGCCCCAACACTTACTGCCAAGACACAAATCTATTTCCCCTGCGCTCTTCACCCCTTTTACATATTTCAAAAGTACATGAATAGACCAGAATAAGGATTCTCACAAAGTTATTTGCAAGTTACATTTAATGTAAAAGGAAATTTAATGTAATTTCAAAATAAAAGACCAATTTATATCACTTTAGAAATAGAATAGATTTCATCTTTCTTCTCACTCCAGTGGCAATCTTTAAAGATAAAATAACACCATTCATGCAATGTTTATTCAACCGGACACTGACTTAAGCAGTTCACTTATGGTAACTGATCTAACACTCACAACTTGTTGTGGCATATTATTACCTTCATTTTGAAGCTAGGAAAACTAAGACCTAAGGAAGTTAACTATCTTGTCTAAGATCAAACAACTAGTCAGTAGTGGAGGTAAGATTTAAACCCATGTGTTCTACTCCAGCTCAGCTACAGCTCTGTGGTTATTGTTCTTTATAGCTGAGCATCCAGTATCTCTGGCTCTTCCTGCAACATGCAGTCCTCCTCCTCCTGCAGGCCACAGCTGTGGACCTTCTGTCATCTTATAGAAAGGAAACATCACTTAGCCAATAAGGGAGCACTCACTGGTATGATTGCTATTACATAACAGCATTTACCACTTCTCTCTGAGCCTAACCTTTCCGCCAGAATATGACCTGGTTTAGACAAAGCATGTGGCACAATTTCTCCTCCTACCTCACTCTCAGTGTGCTTTTGTTTTTCTATGATTTCGATACCTGGTTTAGTCTTCTTTTGGGGAGTGGTACCAGAAATTGAGCCGAGTTATTGCACTGAGCTACATCCTCAGTCCTTCTTTATATTTTTGAGACTGAGTCACACTAAATCATAAAACTGCCCAGGTTAGGCTGGAATTTGTAATCCCTCTGCCTCAGCACCCCCAGAATGCTGGGATTACAGGCATGCTCAGCTGAACTCTGGTCTTTGAAAGAGAACTGATTTTTTAGAAACATTTTTTTTTTTTGCTTTTTCTGTTTTGTTTTGAATTGCTTGATGAATAAGTTTATTGGTCTTTATCTGAAATTTGGTTTACCTCTCAGCAGCCTGCTCCTGAGCTCTGGGGACGCTTGCCTTCTGTTGGGCTACCCAATCTTTCTTCTGGGCAAGGGACATTTTGGGATGGTTCCACCTCTTCTTTTTAACTTTTCTCTTCAGCTTCTTTTTTTCAGTGATAAAACACAGAACATGACCTGGTTTAGACAAAGCATGTGGAATATAATCTAATCTTATTGCTGAGATCATTTTATTACAAGAGTTGCAGGCCTGCTACATATTACCAATCTTTGGACACAGAGATGTGTAAGATTTTTCAGCCCTGTATTACATAATGTTAAATATCTATGCTTTTTGATTTCCCACACTTGATTTTTAATGGCAGTTTTTTGATGTTTCATGGGGGCTTATCAGTTGTTATGTCAACTGACATTTGTCCTGTTCTGTAACAACCATCCCCCTTCTAATATGTGACTTGTAATTTGCTGTGGTTTGGGAAACCATACAGCAATTCACTCCACAAGTATGAATTTAAGAATGAATTTATTTCCCTTTCTACAAAGAATTTGTGACAGCTTTTAAAATTATCCAATTAAAAAGGTAATGATGTCTAAGAGAATTTGAACCAAAGGAAAATCAAAGTAGATAATACAGCTAAGGGTAAGTGACACAGAGACTAAGTGCTCTATAGTCCTTTCTAATTGCTAGCACCAGGAAGCAAATGGAGCTCTAAGCTCCTGGGAGGCAAAGTGCAGATGACAAGGTAGTCACAAAGCTCAGAAAAAAGAACAAGCCAGCTGTTCACAAAAACTATTACTATTGATATGAAGACCTAAGAGAATTTTTTCCAGGTATTCATAATAAAATTGATGTAAATTAGCACAGATGATATCTTCAATATTATTCTGACAATAGCTGATATTAGTAAGTTTCAAGAAATGTTTCACATGAAACCCCTTAATACAAGCCAAAAGCAAAACCCAAGCAAATAACATCTAAAGTAAGAGTAAAAGCAATTAAGCTGAGGAATTGCAAAACTTTCAGTAAGTAAAGTGCACAAACTTTAATGCCTGGATTCTTCTGGTGAGTATTTTCCTCATTAGTATGTATTTCTTAATTAATGGTCATGTTCCACATATATAGATTTATAAACTTTTATACACAATATGTGGGGAAACCTTTTTACTTTTGATACTACCTGCTTAGCAAGCATAAATATCTCTACCATTAGATTTAGTTAATTCCAAATTCTAGCCTTGTTACTATCTTTGTTTTATGACAGCAGAGAAATCTTATCTTTTGTGCTCTCTATAATCATCGCTTCCAAACCTTTAATAAAATCATAATGTTCAGTTTCTAGAGAAAATTCTTAAATCTATAAATTCACAGAGTAGATAGAAGAAAGGTATACTCTAGTTTGTACACCAACTAGAAGATATTCTTTCAGAGCTCTTCTCTAAAGTAAGTTTAATCGAAGTTTATTCAGTGCATTTCAAAGCAAATCCATCAGCCTGCTTTACCTTCCATTTACGTCCCTAACAACAGGACTTGAGGGTAGTTCCTTACTCTCATTCTTCCTTTGCGCAGCGCCTACTGTACGCAGACAATGCGTGCGTGTCTGGATTCTCTAAGTAGCACAATGGATTCCCCCCACGGTTCCACAGTACAATTGCTCGCTATCAAGTAAATCTTTTCTATCCTGCTGAGTTTAAAGTTCAAAATTTATTTCTTAACTTAATGCAATGCTAGTGCAAGTGTGTTTAATATATTCATTCTCAATGCCATCAGAGGACGGTGGTGTCAACATTTTGGCTTTGTTTGGACAGCTTTTGTGCAAGTGCAAACAATGAGTGTATGAAATCTAATGAGATTAGGCGCTTACTGCAAAATTAAAGGCAGGCGACTAGACTTCAAAGACGTTGCCGCAGTGCAAATCTCTTACTGGATTTCTTGGACCATTTCAGCAAACTGAAGTTTGAGAATCACCTTTACCAAAAGATTTTCTTCATAGCAACTCCATATTAGAATATTTGATATTAAATGCCTCCTAGAGAATATGTGCGTTTTTAGAGGTTTATTTTTTAAATCATCATTAAAGAGCACTATCACTGAGGAGGATAAAAGTGAATCGAGATAATTAAGAATCAAGTTTTTTTTTTTTTTTTTTACAGACCCAAAATGAATCCCTTAAAAGGTGTTGATTTTGGGATGTTGTTTGTGTTTTGTTTTTCATGAAAATAATAGAAAACAACAAAAGAAATTTATCTTCAGCACAAGACGATAGTGCATTTTTTCAGCATAATTAACACTGAAACAGGATTTGATGTAACTCAGCTGATTCTAACAGATTGCATGTATTAAATTAATTCTAACCACAGCTTTATGAGATTGTTAATAGTATTAGTCTCAATTTACAGAACAGAAAATTAAGCTTAGTAAAAATTAAACTGTGGTTTATTAAATGCAAATATAAACCTAGAGTAGAGTCAGAGAACTAGGGTAGAGCTGGAGATGTATGCTGAAAAAGTTAAAAAGAAAGAATCTTGTATCTATCTAATCAGAAGCATTTTTAACTTTAAACAAGTAACCACAATGAACTCTCCAAAGAAGGCATAATAAACAAACCAATATGACCAAGAAATCAATGCTTATGGGCCTCTGTCAAATAAAAGAGGACACACAAACTTCATTATGACACTCCAGGAAAGTTGGGTTAGATGGAAAAAAAAAACAGAGATGGGCTAAAAGCTTTTTCAATCTCTGGAGAAATGAAAGGATGGGAAAAGGAAGGAATTACGACAGATGATTCCAGTGTAACAAACCAAGAAGCTCAAGGTTCATGGCATCAGTAACAGTAAGAAGAGAGCTAGAGAAAATGAAGTTTTGAAGCAAGCAATTAACTCCAGTTTGGGAATATAACTATTAGATCAAGTCCTGTAAAAGTACTACTGGACTATTTCTTATTTGTTTGATTTGATTAATAATCACATATGGAGCAATTTAAGGCTTTGAGGCATTCAAGTGAAGAGCCTTCTGCTCACAACATTAATTGGATGTGTTTCTGTTACACTGGCAGTTACATATATCGGTTAGAGTCATCTAGACACATAGTCTCATGTCAGATGTTCCATTGCAGATGGCAGCAAAGAAATACTGAAAACTAGAAAAGAAAAAGAAGTCAGGATAAGCAAGAGCTATTAGTGCTACTGTAAAGTCCAAAAATGATGAACACTTAGGAAAGCCAAATCACAAGTAAAAACTTTGGTTTCAAAGAAGGATGACCTTGGTACAAACAAATTGAGTCCAATGGCAATAGAAACACACATACAAATTCCATGAGCTTGGCAAAGAAACAGGAGCTTTCTTTCTTACTGAAGTGATATTATAAATCAAAGAGCAAAAAGTACTTAATTCTTCCTTGAAAAAATAGGGCATCATTATCAGAAAGAGAATATATATATATTCTATATATTGCATATATATATATGTAATAGAACAGCACATGGTCCCAAAGAAAAACACAAAACACACACAAATCTGGGCTGGAAATGTGACTTAGTGGTAGAGCATTTGCCTTGCATTCTCCTTGCCCTGGGCTCCATTCTCAGTGCTACCCCAGGGGGAGAGGGAGAGGCATTATCATTTTACAGGAAACAGAAAAATTCTATCTAATGAGAAACCATAGCCCTCAGCTGGGTGGAAATGCTCCTGGATGATCAAAGTCTTCACAGAAAGAAGAGTGTTTCTGCTGCAATTTCATGGTGCAGAAGCCTTAAGGAAAACCTTTGATGAAAACTTTCAACAGGAAAGTTCATCTGCGGTGGCCCCAGAGCACAATGGATAACACATAGCATTTCTAAAGGCCAAGGGCATTCAAATAATACTCTTCTTCACGTATCCTCAGGCAATTGTGTTCTCAGAGATACTTCCAATTGACAATATCTACTAGGTAGTCCTGTTCTGAAGTACACATATAAAGTGGGAAAAGCTAAGTGGTGATGGAGGCACAGTTGCTGGGCTTAGTAGGCTTCCTGAACCCCTTCTGTAGGATTGGTCTCAGGAGATGATGAGTCTTAATACAACATGGCACACTGAAAATTTAGTGAAGTAGTTGAGAGAGAAATTCCTAAAAGACAGACAAATGAGATGCCATTACCTGGAAGAAAAGCCTGGAACCAAATAGTATATCAATCAACATATTTATATTTCTGTTTCACAAAGGATGCAAAACATTGACTTGCACATAAAAGACACCTAACAATCCTTTGGAGGAATGCAGTGAGTTTATAATACACCATTAGTTTTGATTCTTATAATTTATAACAGAATGGATCTTAAATATTTTAAATGATTGATGAAACTGAGCCTAATAATAATGATATTTATGGAGCATTTACTGTAAGTTACATTTTTACACATATTGCCTATTGTAATCTCCATTGTGACCCTAAGAAACAATGATTAGTTTCAGCATTTTACAACTAAGAAAAGATAACACTTGTAGAAGCTAAGAATGCTTACAGGATTACACTATTATGAAGTGGCAGTGCCAGAATTTTAAATGAAGTTTACTCAGAATCATAATGTACATTAAACACATGGCTAAGCACAAGACTTCTGCGTGGTGGAAGCTTCTAGCAGGTGGACCCTGAATGTAAGCCCCACATGACAGCTCACCTGTACCCTGACACAAAGCAACTCCGTGGCTTCATCTGAGTGATTTCTGCTTCCTTACTTACATAATAAGAGATTGGACAATGCCTTTAAAAACCTTCCAGGTCTGAACTTGTTGGACTGTAGGTCTATTCCCAATAACTAAATTAAATATGGTTAAAATGTTTTCAACATCTTGGTTGGCTAACAGCCAAAAGCACCAGCGGTTCTGTTCTGTAAAATGGAAGGGTGTCTCTAGAAGTTGGAGACTTTGGAGTTGGTTTCTAGTCTTATAAAATGCTGTCAATCTCAGGCAACAAATTTTTGATTTACAAGAAAAACTTCTATTGCCTTTCTCCTTTCTCTCAACAAAGACTCTACGAAGAAGTAGCCAGACAGCCACTGTACAGCATCGTTCTTTTCATACTCTCAATAGTAAGAAATGTACAAATAACAAGGGGGTGGAGTCTAACAGTATGTATGACCACATTATCCCAGAACAGTCCTATAAATTCAGTGATACAACTTTGTAGTTTCTCTTATGAGAAAGTATGCAAAACAAAAGGGACTCATGCAGGATTTTAAAACCTAAATGCAAAAAAAAGTAACATCAAGAACCCATTTTGCTACATCTTCCCAGCAACCAGAAGGCAGAGGTACAATAACTTGCCACCTAAATATAAAATTATCAGGTTCCCGCATGCATGAGAAAACATATTCTGCACCCTGGACTACATAAAATATCAAATATTTAAAATATTGCAGCTCTTTCCTGTGGCTTTTCAAATAATATTCAAATACCACGTAAAAAGGGCCAGCCAGATAGCTGAGCAGAAAAAAGCACTTGCTTAGGCAGAAGCAGGGATGGGGTTCGACGTCACATGTGCCATGCAGGCCCTGCCCCCGGGTATGGTGACTGATGGCGCACACCTGCAATCCCAGGGCTTAAGAGGCTGAAAACAGGAGGATCACTACGAGTCCGAGCTGTGTAGTGAGACCCTGTACCAAATACATAAATATAAATAAATAAATAGTAAAGAAGCAATAGATGTCCAGGAGAAGACTGCAAAGGTCAAGCTCAAGTACTCAGGCCTTTTGGTTATCTTGGTTACAGACTCCAAGACTGTCAACAAGGACCATTGCATTTTAATTTTTAAAAAATTAGTAGATTTTATTTAGATTGCCTAAGGAAAGTTTCCCAAAATGAAAAAAAAAAAAATGGGACCAATGATATATTTCTCTCTTTTTAAATATATATTTCTCTTTTCTTCCAATAAAAACAAAGAATTTTAATCCTACCATAATTTTCATGTTTCTTTATACCAACTTACAACATATTGGTTGCATTTGACGCATGTTGCTGCTAACCATCATTAGCGAGATAACTACAATTATTCTTCTTTATCCCTCTTTTAGCCTCCCCAAATAATTTAGCCTGGTCCAAGCCTCCAAGTTCCAACACATTTCTCCCTCAAGAACTCCAAAGCCTTTTAAAATGATAGATTACCTCTCTGTTTTATTAATAAAAAAGGGAACTCCTTTTGCTGACCTTGTAAATGTTCTTAGTGTGTTTAAGTGTTATCTTTTCTTAACTGTAAAATGCTGAAAATCATCACAGCAAAACATTTGGTGGCTCACTATAAAACATCAGAGAAAGTAAAATGACTTCTCATTCTCACAAGTCACTTAGCACTTGGCTGTGGCTGGACTCACAGGGAGTTACTTGCTGAACAGAGGAAAGACAAAAGGTCTGTTTTCTAATGAAGAAAGGAAATGCCCACGGTCTCTTGACTGCGTGAGTGTTAATTGAAAGGAAGTCTCACTTTCACAGGAAAACCACGCGTGGTAACAGAGGATGACTCCGACCCACTAGGTTGGCAGCTGGGTGCAGATTCTTGGGAAACCAGTCCCTGTGGTTCACCTCATGCTCTGATAATGACAGGCTCTTGCCTTGCCCTCTACTCTAAAGAAGAAAAGAGAGGGGGTGCCGCTAAAAATAAGATGAAGAAGCGAGTGGTATCCTTGCCAATGTGAGTAACCGGCAGGCCTAGGAAGGAGCCGCTGGATACCCTGCTATTTATTGCCCATGTCCACCCATAGGAAGCTGGCGTGAGAATTTGCCAAAGGAAAGAAAAAAGAAAACATGCGCACCATCCTTCCTGTGGACAGGAATAGAACACAGCCGCATACATCTTTCCCGCTCCGTTATTTATTCCCCTTCTATATCAGGTAGTTTTTTAGGCTCAAGTTTATTTTTAAAGAATTTTTAATTGTATCTTCCATTTTAAAATCTTTACCTTCTGTGTATCTTATACTTTATTCTATTGCCTCAGCTGAATTTATGAAAACTGAAACTCCTCTAATCATGTAATCTTACAGGCCACATCTTCCTCTGTAAATGGATAGATTTTTAAACAATTGGAAGATTTTCTGGGCAGAGCTAACTTTTTGTTGAAACCGAGCTTATACTTAAAAATAATAGATTTTTAAAACTAAACATAAAACATTCTTCCCATGTGGAAACTAAGGTCTAATTACTAGAGTAAGGTACCATAATAAATTTAACTAGAATTATAAAAACCATAGCTTGAGAAAAAGTCAAAGCCAAATCTCCTAACTCATTATATCTCTAAAACAAAGAAAGCACACACTGTTGTTGATACACAACTGTCTGCGCACTTCTCTGGCTAAGAATTTTACAAAATACAAGGGCTTCTCTAGAAGCAAAGGATGTTGACTTACTATAGACCACAGAGCCTGCAGAGAGACACAGTGCTGTCTGGGGAATTTTTTAAACATCCCAAATGCTCGCTCTGTGGTTCCCCAGAGACCTCAGTGCTCCGCTTACCTGCCTTTCCTGGGTTACTGCAAAGCCAGATTCTTGCTTCCTCTGCGCTTTCACTAGGCTGATCCTGTTGCCTGGATCCATCTTCCTCCTCTCTCTCTCTCTTGCTTCTCCAACTCAAGCTCATTCTTTTGCTTTTGGTGCAAATGCCCCTTACTCTGTACACTCCTCCAAGTTCTCCGTCTATTCTCTCTACCAGCCAGTATTTGCTCTATTGCACTGTAACTTGTGTTTCATAGCCCTTAAAACTCTGGTGGTAAATTGGTTCTTTGTGTAATCATATATTTAATAGCTATGTAATTTTTATGTAATGCTTCCCTTCTGCACTTAATAAACTTCGAGACAGCAAGAGCCATATTCTTTCTTGGTCACCACTTGTGCATCATGTAAATACTCAATGAAATGTTTTGAATGAGTGACTCAAGATTTGCTCCACATGTTCACTACTAGTCCATCAGCTCCATGTCATTTCAGACTTTCTGCGAGTCGTATGGAATAAGGAGTAAGAGTATTTCCTGTCTGAGGCACTACGATTAAGAAAGCAGAGCAAAG
The DNA here is from genome assembly GCA_004027165.1 of Ctenomys sociabilis. Taxonomy (NCBI): domain Eukaryota; kingdom Metazoa; phylum Chordata; class Mammalia; order Rodentia; family Ctenomyidae; genus Ctenomys; species Ctenomys sociabilis. The sequence continues at coordinate 5,493 of PVKA01004932.1, read as the reverse complement.
CAGTGCATCTCTGACCGGTGAAAAGAGAATGGTAAATAAAATAAACCTTTCCAAACACAGAACTACTGATTTAGATGGATGATAAATCTGGACAGGAAAGTTGGAAGGGTGAGGAGAAAGCCTATATAAATAATAGGGAGTTGTTTAGATCTTAATACATGATAAACAGTCAAAAGTATTGCCAATAAAGCAACATGATAAAGTTGTAGGATTAGTCCAAAGGTAAAATTCAGTGTTGATTTAAAGAATACTAGTTGAAGGCATCAACCAATTAAAAAACTAAATTGGTCTTGGCTTGGTATAAATAAATACAAACAATTGTTGACAACAAATTGGATCCTTCTTAGCTCATAAAATTGTGAAAGTAATAACAAGATCAGGCACTGAAACAGCAGGGACTAGGAGAAAGATGTATGTGTAAATCAATACATATGGGAATTTAGGCACTGCCACTTTTTAATTTTTTAAGAAATTATTTATTTATTTATTTATTTGGTGCAGGGTTTCACTACACAGCTCAGACTCATAGTGATCCTCTTGTCTCAGTTTGTGCATTGGCACCACATGACCCAGGGTTTTGGGCCCGGTTCAGCATGTGGTACTGGGGATCAAACCTGGTTACTTGCACTTGACAGGTAGGCACTTAAACTGCTAAAATATCTCCCCAGCCCTTGACAATGGTCTTATAGTTCTTTCTGGTCTTTCTAGTTGTCATCACGGCAGCTAGTAACTATCATGGCGCCGGCATCATGTAGCATGCCAATGGCATTATCAAGAAGCTAGAGACTGTACGGTGGTCACTCTGGCAGCCATCTTGGACCAGCCAAAGTCAAGCTGTAGTGTTCCTACCGGATGTCCATTGAGGACTGAAGAAATGATGGGCAGTATTTCTTCTTCCATGCAAACTTTCGTGTCAGAAGTGCTAAGAGAGTATGAGAAAAGAAACAGAAAATTTTAACTGAAATCTATTCAGTTTGAGGCAAAGTGAGACATTCAGAAAAGATTTCCAGCAGAGTGTTGGGAAGAGAGGACAGTTACAACTAGAGAAAAAGTGAGCTAGAGACATAAGGATTTGTGGGGCAATTTGAGGGCTAGCAATTTAGCTGCAATTACAGCAGTGCTCAAAATAGCAGTTATGAAGATGAGGAGAGTTATTCACACCCTCTCTAGTCCAGGAAACAGGTTACTTGAGGTCTAAGTCTCCCTGTGTGGAGGACCACCAGGACAGCTCCACAGGAAACAAAGCAATTGACTCCATTTTAACTAGGCCTGACCCTGTTTCCATGTATTGATAAGTACAGGTCTGGCTAGGACTTGTCTTTATCCCTTCAATTGTCTTTAAGCAATGTAAATGGGTCTAACGGAGATGACAACCTATAGTCTTAAAAGCAATGCAATAGTGGCAGTGATGCCTCACCTGCAGCTCCCAAGTAGTATGTGTGCATGAGGCCAAGTGACACGCTCTCAGCTGAGTTGAGCTTCAAGAAAGAAAGAGGCCACCTCAGGGCGTGAAGATCACACATCAGAGATGAAGCACTAGCCCCTAAATACCAGATACTTATTCAATCTATGATATGCAGAAAACTCTCTCTCTCTCTCTCTCTCTCTCTCTCTCTCTCTCTCTCTCTCTCATTCTCTGTACATTGCAGAGATGCCCTTCAACCTCTTTACTCATCCCTGAGCTATTCCCCTCTTGATGAATTAAGAAAACCTAGGTTTGAGTCCAGGTCAAAGTCTTTATTCTAGTTAGCCATCTTTCTAGCTGGACTTGGGTCCCCCTGGACTACCCACAACTACAAATATGCCTTAGTATCTTTATTCTCTTCATGGACTGCACTGGAAGTGGTAGATTGGAATTACTAGAATTCCAATAACTTATCCTGGGATCACGACCGTGGATTCCTCCAGACTGTGACAAGGTCCACAGGGCTTCCTGGGGATAAAGGGGTTCCTTTGTACTCCAAGATAAGCTTCTGATATGACATCTCCCTGCACTTTATTATTTCAGGCTGGTAGCAAACTGTAATTAGTAAGAGAGGAACAAAGGAACTAAGATTTCATGCCCTATGATTCTACTGGCCAGCAGAGGATTCCTAGGCCCACTGCAAGAGCCTTGCATTTGGAAGCCATCTCCCTACCACCTACCATCCCCCACTCTCCCACCTCTGCTCCTCAGAGCCACATCAGAATTATCCACAGCTAAGTCAATGGCCACAGCACACATGCAGTGCTTCAGTGGTCATCTGTGGGAAACTCATCTGTGGGAGACACCAGGTCCTCTGTCTTGCAATCCAATTCTTCTTGCCAGTACTCATCCCACCTATGAAAAGTGCTGCACCTTTAAAATTCCCTTCACTCTTAACTGTGAATAGCATCTCATTGTCCCCTGCCATCCTACCAGAGAGGGAGGACTGTGTAGTTAGACAAAACTTGCATCCTTGAGCCACTAAGAGCTAAGTTTCCTCTAATGATCCCCAGGCAGACAAACACTGCCAAGGGCATGATTGCATATTGGTTCTCCTTGAATTGCATATGGGAATATTGTTGCTACGTGGCCCGAGCCAAACAATCCCAGAGTCACCTGACCTCCTCCATCCAACATTTAGGAGTCATCAAACTTAATTTCCCCTTTGTGCAATAAAACACTAAGAGGAAGCTTTAATAGATTGTATTATGTAACGGTTCTATAAAAATAGCAGGCCAGCACTGGAGCACTTCCTTCCTGGGGCCCAAGTAACCTATGCTGAACGGATACACACCGGTTGCCCAGGCAACCATGAGAGATGACACTAGGGGAAAAAACAGCAACAAAAGGACCATTTTTTGGCTCAGTCAAATGAGGTCTGGTTTCAAGCTTGTGATACAGTGAATGCAGACAGCCCAGCATAGAGAGAAGGAACCAGTTAGCAATTCCACTCAGGCCCCAGCAGCCTCGCAAAGCTCCCCTCTGCTCTTGGGCTTTCTTTCTCTCCCTTCTTTAAAGAAAAGGAAAATGCCATTCCCTAGAAATTTCATTTTTAATTCAAGAAAAGTAAAAACCTTGATTGAATTTGAACTGTAGCAACTGTTTACTGTAGTAAACAGTGCTCATTCGATTCTTTCATTCTCTTCCCAGGAGCTCAGAAAAATAATTTCAGTTTCATGCAATTGTCTTTTATTTTTCTCCCAGTTTGTTTGGTATTTGATTAGGCAGGAAGCAAGTGGTTTAAAGGAAATAACCATTATAAACAACCTCTAAATAAAAAAGTAAATCAGGGACATTGAAGCAATAATGTATTTTAAAAGTGAATAATAACCACTTCTGGGATCCCTCTCCACAGCAGACATCAAAGGACTTTGTTTTAGTAGACTGTAATCTCCTCTCTCCTGCTGTACTGAATTAGAACCCCCATCTCCCTGTCGGCACCAGCGCCATCACTGCCTCGCACAGGAGGCCTGCCATTTTAGTCTAGAAAACAGTTTTGTCTAGTTGCCTGAGATCAGCCGACAAAGGCTGCAGAAGCTTCTGACTTGTACCTATACATTTTCCCTCTCACAGGTTGGAAATGTAGCTGTAGGGATTTGCCAACATAATTTGGAAACTCTGGAGCATAAAATAGGGATGAATCAAAAGAGATTATGTTCAGATCTCTGATACACAGCAACACGAATAACCCTTCCAAAGTGATTCTTGAATTTAGTGCTCATAAATACGTAATGTGCTTTTTACCCAGCAGACCTGTTTAAATACTCATCTAGTAAATGATTTACTTGAAGATTAGGTACTCAGCACAAAACAGAACTCTCTGATCAAGCTAGAATAAAATCTGTGGATGCAAGCAGTAAAGCAATATGCAAATGTAAATGCCTGTGATTATGATTATCCCATGAGCTGGTATGTGTGAAGGAAGAAAGCCAAAAACACAATCAACCATAAATTCTTCAGGGGGAAAAAAATCCTCTATCTGTCCGGCCTTTTCAAACTCTGTTCCTGCTCACATGCCCTTCACAAGGGAATCCAAAGCCTCGCCGTATCTTGTCATCATGTGCTTGCTGGCTGTTAACTAATAAAAGGCTATCTTCACAGACCGAAGGGAAATGGAGATTTAGAAGTCAGTCATTTGCTGGTGTCAATGTATGTTGCCAAACTAGAGATTCTGGTCTCCACTTAAGGAAACCACTTAAGGGAAAATTCCAGTCCTTCCCCATTGAGTTGGTCTGATCATCTCTATTTACCATATCTGGCTTTCTTGAAGACAGATGGAGAGAGATTAATCTTTAAATATCAGATGCTGTGTGAAACACGAAACACCCCGTATTTCCAAACAGACTTGGGACTCAGTGTGTTTGGTGAAAACATACGCATATATATGCCTTGAAGTTACCTGGCCTTATTCTTCTTTTGTGCTGAGGGTTTTGAAATCAACAGGATTAAGTTGTAGATAGCTAGCTTTTATAAGGATCTTTATTTTAACTCCTGAAAAAGATCTTTGTTAAAAACAGACATAAAGCTGACATTTAATAGAAGTTAAACTCCATTGAAGAAGCCTGACTTAGAAGAACTGGAGTAGTATATTTAATTGCTTTTCTGGTCTGCAATTTCCTTTTAGCAATGCTTAAGTATAGGCCACCAAAAAAATAGCGGATAAGGGTTACTAGGTTTGGTATATATCATTAACTGTCAGTCTTCTACAGTTATTGAAGAAATACTAAATAAAATTAGACTATGGATGCTGTATGTGGTGGCATCATAGCATTCTGGGAGGCTGAGGCAGGAGGATTTCAAGTTTGAGTCTAGCTCAGGTAACTTAGCAAATTAGTAAGACCCTATCACAAAATGAAAAGGAAACAATTAGAAAAGACTGAGGATATAGTTCAGCATCAAAGTCTTGGGATCAATTCCCAATCCTGGGGTTGAGGGTGGCTAGGATAGATATTTCCCAAGTTTAAACCTCCTTTAGTATCTCTAATTGATTCCTGCATGCCCTGTGTCAGTCTGGGACAGTATTGTTAGTGATACTGCCATTCCTTTTAGGAGTTAAACAGTGCAGGATGTTCTTTGTGAGTTTATGAACAAGGAAAGGTCCACCATGGAGTAAGAGAGAAAGTACCAGTGTTCAGTGCAAGGTGCCTGGTAGCAACTGGCAATCTAAACTGGGGATTGGCACATAAATTTATACAAAGTCAGCTACTGCCATGAGGCACTCAGTGAAACCACAGCTGACAGATGAAAGAGGAGCTTTTGTGGGGAAAAGGGAACACTTCTTCACTGCTGGTGGGAATGTAGACTAGTACAACCATTGTGGAGGTCAGTATGGAGACTCCTCAAAAGAATAGGACTAGAAATCCCATTCAAGCCGGCTATCCCCCTACTGGGAATTTTCCCAAAGGATTTGGATACATTGTATCATAGAGATATATGTATACCTATGTTTATAGCAGCACAATGTGTGATAGCAAAATCTTGGAAACAACCAAGATGTCCATCACATGAGGAATGGTTGAAAAAGATGT